>SKCR01021503.1:0-17729 GCA_019454045.1 Zanthoxylum bungeanum | reverse complement strand
AGCAGTTGATGTATATGAATCTAGATACAACCGACGAAAGACGAGAAAATGCGACCATACGACTTGCATCTCATCGTCAAAGGATGGCGAGATATTTCAACAAAAATGTCAGAAGCAGAACATTCAAGGAAGGGGATTGGGTACTACGAAAAGTCTTTCAAAACACAAAGAAGTCGGAGAAGGGAAGTTGGGACCAAATTGGGAAGGGCCATACATCATCACAAGAGTTGTTGGACACGGAGCCTACAAATTACAACAATTGAGGGGAGACAAATTCACATAGTTGGAATGCAATTCACCTTAAGCAATTTCTCACCGGTAATTTATGCGTGCATTTATTTATATTTTATGGTTCAGAGTAATTTTCAACTTTATGTATTGTGTGATTCGACTTAAAAACAAATTTCATTTGAAATATCATCCACAAATATCATTAAGTCATTAAAATTGTTCTACAAAGAAGTTAAATTAAAATTACAAAAGATTCAAATTTCTGGAGTAGCTTCTTCCTGAATACATTCAGCAGCAACTTCAGGTGCAAAAATTTCTTGAACTTGAGTAGTCGGCTCGATTTCCATTCGACTAAGTTCTTCATTCTTCTTATCCGTTTCTTGAACTTCAGCCGCTCCCTCGCCATCAATTACTTCTTTTTCTGCCACTTTCGAGTCGACCTCTTCGCCTTTCTCTTCTACATCACCCTCGTCTGAAAGGGAAACCCCTGCCAATAGTTGGTCATACTGCTGAATCCATTTCTCAGGCTCCCAAGCTCCTGTCTTCCCGTCAAGGAAATCCTTCATCAAATGACTGCGTTCTTTCATCATAGATTCAAGAGCGATCCCTTCAAGATTCCGAGTAATTCTTCATTCTCCTTCTTCCATTCTCGAACGCATCCTTATAGCCTTCAATCGTAACCTCAGAAGTCTCCTTTTCCATCTGAAGTGTTGCTTCACTTCCTTCAACTCCTTCTCCAATTCAGCATTTCTTTTTTCAAGCGACTTCTTTTGGACCACTTCCTTTTTCATAGCCGCAAATGATTTATCCATCTCTCTCTGTTTCTTAAGAGTCGATTCGACATATCGCTGCATATGTAGACTGCACTCCATTGCCTGGAAAAAGGATTTGATTAGAATCCATTCTACAAATTATTAAGAATTTCTATCTACTTTCTTACTTGATAATTAAAGCCGCAGTCTTTTTCATCGACTCGACCGGGCCAATCTTGGATAACCTATGTTCATCCTCCTTCAGCAAAATCTTCTAATAAAAGGGTCAAGGCTTGATGGGTCCGAAATTGCAGTCGACCCTGATGGAATCCTGACAACAATATTATCGATGTCTTCGATTTCATCCGCCTTCCTTTTCCCCCCTTTAACAACTATTTCGGTCGACTTCCCCTTATGCTTTGGAGTTCCAGTCGACGATACCAATTGTGGTTCTGGAACCTCCACTTCTGGCTCCTTTATCTTGAGCTTCCTAGCCTTTTTTCGGCTCATCAACTCATCAATTGATGCTACTTTTATTTGCCTCGACGCCATGTCCTCTGCGCATAAAATTTCTTTTGGAGTTAATGTCTTATAAACCCACACCTTTCCGTACAGAGCTCGAATCGACCGAGTACAGTAGATGACTTCCAATACGTTTTTAGAAAGTGCCAAAGGGTTAGATATACCTTCTGATTCGAAGATTTCTTTCCACTGTAAAGTTGCTCTTAGTCTCTGCTCTACCAAGATTATCCTCCAATCTCTTTGTTCGACGGGAAGATCAAGAAGAGCTTTTGTGTTCGACAAATAAGAGGTGTTTTGTCGAATAAACTGTTTCGAAAAGGACCTGCATAATAAACAATCCATACATTAGTATCATACGACAATAACATTGATAAATTTTCGATAAATAGAAGAAGTTGATACTCACTAATACACTCCCAGTATTCTGAAACTCGACCCATTCCAGTCGACCCAAAGATTCCCTCATTTTTCACAAAGAAATAGTCCGACTGCCAATTACCCCTATCGTTTGTTGGAAGCCCCATAACTATTTGTTCTCTCTTACGACGAAGGTACAAAATATATCTCCCTTTTTCAGTTAGGTGCTCTTTAAGGTAGGTATGATATAAAATGTCATTCACCTCAAACAATAACCTTGTTCGAATTCTAAGCATTCAATCGACATTAAAATCCTCCAAGCATTCGGCATTAGTTGTGAAGGAGCAATCCCATAATGATCCAAAATTTCCCAAGCTAACCTCGGAATAGGGAATCTAAGCCCATTAGAAAACGATACTACATAAAAACAATCCATCCGGGAATTTTATAATCGATCCTTTCAGACGGCAAG
This sequence comes from Zanthoxylum bungeanum, assembly GCA_019454045.1. Classification (NCBI taxonomy): domain Eukaryota; kingdom Viridiplantae; phylum Streptophyta; class Magnoliopsida; order Sapindales; family Rutaceae; genus Zanthoxylum; species Zanthoxylum bungeanum. The sequence continues at coordinate 15,395 of SKCR01021503.1, read as the reverse complement.
GGCACCCTCAGTTCCATTGATCTAGGAAATCTATACTAATCCTAATTTCCATCAGCAAACTAGCCGTCATTCGACTAGCTGGGTTCTTGGTTAGTATGTTGGTAGGCTCACTTGTGCTCACCCCTCCACTAAATTCCTCGACAGCTGCCAATGATCTAATAGGAATTGCCTGCAACGGAACTTCATGCGACATAACGGTTACAGGTCCTTCCTCAAAAAACTCTTGACGCGACCATTCCCTTAATGATTTTTCTTCTGTTGATTCACTCGATGATGATCCTACGAATATATCGATCTGTTCTCCTAAACTTTCTAAAGAGTCTCCACTCGACATATTCTATTCAGCGAGTCTACAAACAAATAATTTCTAAGATTTGGGTTCCTTAAAGATCAAATCCTACTCCTATCTCCAAACACAAATCCACCAAATAACGTATGATTCTAAAGATCAAACAACCTAATTTAGCTAAGAACAGATTGAAGCTACTCTACACGAACATTCAAAGCAATGAAGAACAAAGAACACGAAGAGAGTGAAAGAAGTACCTTGAAGCCTTGAAGTTCTCTCCCAAATCGATTGATCTTGTGAAATGAAACAAATGAACCCCAACAAGCCACACTTATACTACTTCTTTTGGCGGTTTATTTCCCGCCATAAGACTCCTCGTTATTTGCGCTAGGTTTTACTCCGTTAAACGACACGTGGAAGATCTATAGAATGTAACTCATATCTAGTCAAGTAAACTCCTGAACCTGTATTAGGTTCAGTCGACAAAGGGACATTCTCCCCTTGACTCGTATAAAGACAAGTGAACTTCTGAACCTGTATTAGGTTCAGTCGACAAATGGACATTCCCCTTGACTCGTATAAAGACAAAGTGAACTCCTGAACCACCGTTTGGTTCAGTCGACAAAGGGACATTCCCCTTGACTCGTATAAAGACAAGTGAACTCTTGAACCTGTATTAGGTTCAGTCGACAAAGGGACATTCTCCCCTTGACTCGTATAAAGACAAGTGAACTCCTGAACCTGTATTAGGTTCAGTCGACAAATGGACATTCCTCTTGACTCGTATAAAGACAAAGTGAACTCCTGAACCACCGTTTGGTTCAGTCAACAAAGGGACATTCCCCTTGACTCGTATAAAGACAAGTGAACTCCTGAACCTGTATTAGGTTCAGTCGACAAAGGGACATTCCCCTTGACTCGTATAAAGACAAGTGAACTCCTGAACCACCGTTTGGTTCAGTCGACAAAGGGACATTCACCTTGACTCGTATAAAGACAAGTGAACTCCTGAACCACCGTTTGGTTCAGTCGACAAGGGACATTCCCCTAGACTCATGTCGAGTCAAGTAAACTCCTGAACCACCGTTTGGTTCAGTCGACAAGGGACATTCCCCTGGACTCATGTCAAGTCAAGTAAACTCCTGAACCACCGTTTAGTTCAGTCGACAAGGGACATTCCCCTGGACTCATGTCGAGTCAAGTAAACTCCTGAACCACCGTTTGGTTCAGTCGACAAGGGACATTCCCCTAGACTCATGTCGAGTCAAGTAAACTCCTGAACCACCGTTTGGTTCAGTCGACAAGGGACATTCCCCTGGACTCACGTCGAGTCAAGAAAACTCCTGAATCACCGTTTGGTTCAGTCGACAAGGGACATTCCCCTAGACTCATGTCGAGTCAAGTAAACTCCTGAACCACCGTTTGGTTCAGTCGACAAGGGACATTCCCCTAGACTCATGTCGAGTCAAGTAAACTCCTGAACCACCGTTTGGTTCAGTCGACAAGGGACATTCCCCCAGACTCATGTCGAGTCAAGTAAACTCCTGAACCACCGTTTGGTTCAGTCGACAAAGGGACATTCCCTGGACTCATGTCGAGTCAAGAAAACTCCTGAACCACCGTTTGGTTCAGTCGACAAAGGGACATTCCCCTGGACTCATGTCGAGTCAAGAAAACTCCTGAACCACCGTTTGGTTCAGTCGACAATGGACATTCCCCTAGACTCATGTCGAGTCAAGAAAACTCCTGAACCACCGTTTGGTTCAGTCGACAAGGGACATTCCCCTGGACTCATGTCGAGTCAAGAAAACTCCTGAACCACCGTTTGGCTCAGTCAACAAAGGGACATTCCCCTGGACTCATGTCGAGTCAAGAAAACTCCTGAACCACCGTTTGGTTCAGTCGACAAAGGGACATTCCCCTGGACTCATGTCGAGTCAAGTAAACTCCTGAACCATCGTTTGGTTCAGTCGACAAAGAACATTCCCCATGACTATAGTCGAGTCAAGATTGGACTTCTGAACCCGCATTTGGTTCAATCGACAAAGGGACATTCCCCATGACTCTTGCCGAGTCAAGTGGGACTCCTAAACTTACATTCGGTTCAGTTGACCAGAGAATGTTCCCCATTACTTATGTCGAGTCAAAAGTATACATGGATCTTCAAACTGATCAGACGACCAAGAACCAATTACCATAAGTCAAGTCAAATCAGAAAGACTAAAAACTTCGTCTGCCCAGACGATACACGCGATATAGAAGAAGTTGCCACATTTTGCACAAAGCTCTTATAAAACAATCCAACAGAAGGTGATACATTCTTGTCACATGCTTTTGTGATTAGTATCATTTGACATAAACGTATATACTCTCTAAGACAAAACTTCTTTGACTTAGAGAGTAAGGGACAAACTGTAAGAGCCAAATTTGGTCTGAGGGTAAAATTGTCTTTCACCTTAAACCCATCATAGGCCCGAAACCAAAGCCCAAAGAATTATGTATTTGATTACAATTAAAAAGCATGGCCACTCCACTTAACCTAACTCTAGCACTAATCCCCACCACTCCACTTAACCTAACTCTAGCACTAATCTTCACTTACTCCAAAACCATTACCAAATACTCCAAACCTCAGATCATGTTTTATCTATAAATATGAAAAGAATACAGGAAGAAAGCATTCAAGTCACATTTCTCTCACCCTAATACTTCATGCTCTCAATCCTTAATCCTCTCATATATTACAGGGCTCTCACGGCCAAACAAAGGAAGTAGAGGTAATATTCACATTGCTTTCCCATTTTACAAACTTATTTCCGGCCACTGACTTGGGCGTCGGAGTGTACCCGGTATCCACCACACCGGTGGTAGCCTACTCTCGTCCACTCTACTTTGTTTTTTGCAGGATTGCTAGTGCCCAACTTACAAATTCTGATTGGGGACCCTTGGCAAATTCCGGAGTCCACAGCTACCATGTATCCAATCTCGTCCCAATAGCATGTTATACGTGGTTGGCCCGTCTATAACGAAGAACACCGCTGTCTTCGTAGTACTTCATACTTGCAAGTCTAGTGGGACGACCCATTTGGCCGTTGTCGCCCCTCCATTGAAACTTGTTAGCACCACTTCCGTAGGAATGAGGTCATCCTCTGACTTTGCTAAACGCCCTAGCATCCTATACTGTATTGCATTGATGGCTGCTCCATTGTCAATCAATACTTTGGTGATGGGTATCCCATTGGCTTTTGCTTTCACATACAACGGCCGCAAATGCTTGGTCATCTGCGGTGGTAGTTTTGGGAATATCATATTCTCTGATAGTCATATATGTTCACTCTCGTTGTTGGCCTGAGGCATTTCTCCTCCCGTGTCTCGTCCTGCAGGGTTGCTGGCCTCGTATAATTCTTTGAGAAGCCGATTCTGTGATCTCCCCTTTCTTCGTGCTTCTGTAATGATGTATATTTCTTCTTCTATGTTTGTCGTTTCCTCATCTGATGCCTCTCTATCCGTTATTGAGAGTGCCGCAAATTCGGTTTCATCACCATCATAAACATCTTCGTTATTTCCATATCCTCTACTGTTGTCCCCCTTGAATTTCTCGGACAACAAGTAATGATTAGCCACAACCGGTGGCATACTACCGAATTGAATGACGATAGAGGGCTCTTCATCGTCTGTCTCATCTCGCTTTCGTCTATCAAACTTGGTACGCTCCTCGCAGCTCGTCGTCGTCCTTCCTCGGTCTTCATTCTCTTAACTATTTTCATCTGGTTTCTTTCTTACACAAGCATTACAATCTGCGGCGACCTTCATTTCACCTTGTTGGCGCATCATACAGCCATGATTTTGCTGGTGTCGCCTCAGTTACGTCCTTGTCATTTCGTCCACATGAGGGTAATTCTTTCCTATACGCTGTCCCGAATACGGCTGGCGGTAGGAATGTCATACATTGGGCCGATGAATCTTTGGCCTAAAACATCCTCACATTTTGGACGAAGTTCGAATTCTCGCCGTAGAACCTTTGGTGCGAATGTTCGTGGGCTGCCATGCTACTGGCTCTTTCTTTACAGGCTTTTCGCAGGTATCTTCTAACCCTTTCATCCACTCTATATTGTTCTTGCACCGTATACAAAGGTTTTGATGATCCTTCCGTTCTTGGGGTGCTTTAATCCTTTCCAGAGCGCTCGGACGATGATCATCATGTTCTTCATCTAGGACCAACTTGAACTTTGGCAAATTCAATTTGGTAAAATCCGAGTTGATCATGTTTAATTCCACTGGCTTTGGAAATGTGTTGTCGTCCACTGCCATCTTTTTTTCGAACGTTATTCGTCCAGATTCTATGGCATCCTGCAAAATATTCTGAAAACAAGACAATTATTAGTTGAATGAGACCATGTATTATGCCACTTACAATATTTTTTTCCTGCCGATTTGCTCAGCGCTTGGCAACGTGTGGCGGTTGCTCAAACTAATATGTTTGTCTTTATATAACTGATCGAATATGGCATCGACTTTTGTGATATCAAAAGAGAAGTTTCAACTCTTTTTTATCGTTATTTTCTTTGGCTTGAGGTTCGGCCCACACTTTACAAACGTACGGCTTCCCTTTAACCAATTCGGCCAAACACAAGTCGGCCGATTCGATGTCCATTTCGCCTACTTCATAATCGATGTTCCTGTAATACGTTCATTTGCTATAATTTTTCATTTGCTCTTCCTCCCTTAGTAATCGTTCATAACGCACCACACTAGTGATGAGTTGGGGGAGATCTCAAAATTCACGATCTTGAAATTTCTTTTTCAGATCAAAATTGAGACAGCTTTGAGCGATTCTCACAAATTCTTTTTCTGGCAAAGGCACGTAACATCGGCCTCGAGCCACTTTAGACCTCTGTAAGAATGTCTCGGCCCACTCTCCTGGTAACTGTCTCAGGTTTTCCAGATCGGTCAGGGCCACTTCAGATTCAACCTTGTAGAATTGCACATGGAATAATTGTTCCATTTGTTTCCAATTTTCTACTGAGTTGGCCGGCAAGCTGATATACTAGGAGAAATCCAACATGACAGTGAGCCGTGGAATAACCTCAACTTATGAAAATCAGTTGTTTCTCCACACTGAAGGGTAAATCGCCATATGTGTTCCATAGTGGAAACTTCCCCAGATCCTGTGCGTTCGAGACGGGATTTGATATATATTTGTACGTCTTGATTTGAAAAATGAGATTGGAATGAATAAAAATATATCTCAAAAATTTTAGTATGATGAGACATGACAAAATATAACGATAATATTCGTTCTAGGGCGATTTCGTTATAGGGTGACATTTCTTCTTTTGTCAACAATGATAGGTATTAGTAAATCTTTATCTCAGTGGTTTGTGGACTAAGGAACAATTTCAACAATAATGGGTTGATTTTCAATTTTAAATTAAAACTCCTCTAAATAATCTAAGATTACAAAGTAAGGATGGTTATTTTCGCTACCATGCGTTCGAGGCGGGATTTGATATATATTTGTACGTCTTGATTTGAAAAATGTGATTGGAATGAATAAAAAATATCTCAAAAATTTTAGTAGGATGAGACATGACAAAATATAACGATAATATTCATATAAACAGTAACATTATTTTAGAAACAGGATGATATGAGATTTTTTGGGATAAAATTGAGAATTTTTTTTATCCTAATTGTGTATTTGATGGGATTGAAATTGACCAATCCATACCCATCCCATTCTCATCTCTAATTACAAGTCACTTGATGGAACACAAAGGTTAAAATAAACAAACTCCAGTTTTTGAAAATATTATTTATTAAATAATAAAATATGAATAACAAATTAAAGTTTTAACACCCCTTTATACGAAAACCCTAAAGGTCTATCTACGGCCTGAACGAACAAATCTTAATTATTATGATATAATGAAATTCTTAAACCGAAATAAAATGAGTAAATAAATAAAATCCTAAATAAAAAAGAAAAAAAAAACTTTAAAGTAAAAATATTGTCCCCAAAAGAAAAAGCAACTCAGGCCCTTATTCCTTTTTATGTTAATTTCAAAACAATGCATATTATAGGTACAAAATTAACAACTATAACTCAAATTATGAGCATGTAAATCGATAAATTTTACCCATAAATAAAACATATCATCTTTGCGGTTTCGTTGGTGGCCGTTTAGTAGAGTGGACGAATGGATCAGGTTTTGAAAACTATTTTTCAATTCAAGTAAAATTGATACTCTTATCTCATATTTTATTAAATCCAAATTTAAATAAATAAATTTAAAATTAAAAAAAAATCAAAAATTTTGATCAATTTGCCCACTATAGTTTAGGTGCCTAATTCTTCCAAAAATCAAAAGGTTGGTCCAGAATTTGTTAGAAGATAGACATATGTCACCCTAATAATGATAAAAATCATGAACATAAAAATCTAATTTATTGGTCCAAAACTGCCAAGGCACTCTTTCTAAGAGATCACATAAAGGTTCATAAACACTATTTTTTTGCACAAGTCACTGCTAAAATCTTGGATGTGATTTCTCGTATTTAAAATATAAATATCGGAAAAATTCTCTAACTCTTAAAATTAATTTTTGAGTTGAGTTATACAATAAATCTTAACATAATATCATAACCATACTATTTGCTTTGCTCACATGACATAACCAAATTAAAAATCATACCCGGAAAATGGAAATATTAAATAAAATCTTAAAAAATTTGAATAACCCTCGATTCCTAAACTAATTTTTTGTGTGAGTTAAATCCGTAATTTCAATAATAATTTCACTTCCTTTTACCCATTTCAGGCCCTTCCTCCCCCAACAATTGAACCTTTCTCTGCCATCATAATCCCATATAGACCCGACTAAGGTTCCGGTTCGAAACCCTAACTGAACCGGTTCGGTTAGGGTTCCTACCCTAGCCGAACCGGTTGGAACCGCTGGAACCGATTTGAATTTATATTATAATTTTTTTTTAGATAAGAATTTTATTTGTAATTTAATGTAATTATGTAATGTAATAAATTTAAATTCATAATTTTAAATTATATTGATTTATCAATCTCAATTATTTATTTTCAATAAAAAAAAAAAACGGATGGAACCGGAACCAAATAATTCGGTTTCCGGTTCCGGTTCCACAACCGGTTCGGAACCGAACCGAACCGCCGCCGGGTCTAATCCCATCCTCCATCCATACTTAGCCATTTTTGGCTCAGCTTGCTTTTTTTTGCTGGATTTTGATGTAAAATTTCTCATGAAATTAACCACTTTAAGCTCTTTCTCTTCCCTTTAACACACATTGCCAAATGCCAGAACTTGAGTCCTTTTCCTTTGTAGAAACAACCTCAAGGCATTATCATTGGTTCCTTTCACAAACTCTAGGCATTATCATTGGTTCCTTTCACCTTAAAATTGTTCAGGAAGGTTAACAAAATCCAGGGACTAATAAACGCGAAAACAATAACATCCTTCGGAACAATGCCACGCGAAAATTGATATATGACATACGAAAAAAATTTATATACAGACAGACAAGACATTGGAAGACAATTTCCCTTCTTCCATTCTCTCAATTTCTCCCTCCTTATGTGGAGCTAAAATATGGAAAAGGATTAAAAACCACCCTCTCCTTTTTATGATCGGTGTTCATAAGACGCTGATCGACACACAATATACATTATAAGGAGATCTCAGATCAGTTCTTTGTAATACCTTATACATCGAGAGACACTGCTTGCGACCTCGATTGGTGCCCTGCCCTTGATTCAGCGAACTTCGCTGCCACCTCAGCCACAACAAGCCTAGTCAGAAGAAGCCCTGCAACTAAAGCTGCTGCCATCAGCATTGTGAAAACGGCAGTCCAGCTCTTAGTGGAAATATAGCCTGTTAGTAAGGGTCCAATGGCAGCTCCAACTGAGCCAGTTCCATCTATGATTGCTGTCACAGTTGCCAATGCCGTGAGTTACCTTTTAACGAACTGTGGGTTCCCAAGTCGGCTGACACAGCAGTTGTTATAAGAGCATAAGGGCCATTTACAAACATGCCGGTGATGAACATAAGAGTGATATTTAAGGTCAATGAGAGGTATCCATAGCTACGGTAGAAGAAGAGTGCAGGGATTGCACAATATATGAAACTCGCTGCTGTTATTGCTCTGGCATCTAGGTGATCAGAAATGTGGCCAGCTAGGATCCCTCCAAGCACACGCACACCTCCAACATCAAACAATGTTGAAAGGTTTCCAGCCGACTCACTGGACAAATACTTCCCATCTATAGCTGTAAGATCGATGAACATGAGTTAGTATTGATCGAAGAATGCTCCGAGTATTTAAAATAACTATGTGCAAGTATGAGAAAACAAAGTTGCAAAATTTACCTGTATGGCTAACATAGAAAGGAAGCCAATAGAGAAATGTATAAGCAACCAATTTGGAAAAGAAGAGGCAAAGAGCAAATGGAGCAACCCCAGGAATTTTCCAAGCTTCTATGAACCCCACTGCTTTCTCTCTCTCTCTTCTCTCTGGTCTCTGGTTTCAATAAGGGCTCTGTTACTTCCTCTCCGATCTTCTTAGGAGCAAGCAATTTATCTTCTTCATTTCTATTAGCTCCAACGGATTCAGGATTAATGGGGAGAAAGAGAAAAACGGTCAAAACCAACAAAGCAATCATAAGACCAGGCACAACAAAAGACCAACCCCATCCATAAGTCAACAAAGCAGATGCAACCAAAGAACCCGTAATGTTGCCAATAGATGTGTGAGCATTCCATATACCCATAATCAACCCTCTCTTACTCTTGCCAAACCAATTGCCTACCACCGCAACAACTGAAGGCCACCCGGTTGATTGAAACAAACCGGCAAGCATTTGCACTACTAAGTAGTAGTAGAAACTATGGACATTTCCCCAATATCCTAAGCCAAAGAGTGAAGTAAACAAACCGGTTCCAACCATTCCCACAGTTAGAAAGATCCTTAAATTCAGTCTATCACCCAAGTGTCCTGAGAAGTACATTCCGAAGGCATATATAGCGAGGAAAGCCAGGTCAAGCTCACCCAACAAGGCCGTCCCATCTGAACCATTAAATGGGGCCCATCCATCTCCAAGCTTCCACCACAATCTTCTACTTTCAGCTGGTTCGCGGACATAAGTTGTCCTCCAAGGCAAGAACTTCAAGCTTGTATCTGAAGATTGGGGATCAAGTGTACTCTTGACAATGCTAGTGGTTTTTCGAGCAGCATGATAGCTAGCATATGCGAAAAATGTCACAATTAGAACAATGGCTTGATGGTTCTTGTAGGAAAGATTTCTTCCCTTTAAGAACTCCAAGAATCTTATTCCTAGAGGCTTCCTGTTCTTTCTCTCCAGCGCGGCTGGTTCTGCTAATGAACCCATATGTATGATTATATTGACTCTGTAACAGGATTATGGAATAAGCAACCAATCAAGTATCAACTTCTTCCTCTAGATCAACAGCAGCAAGCTGAAAGAGATATAAAAAAATTTTACTTGTAAGCTTAACTTAGTATCATAAACCAATTCAAAACCAAACAGAAAATAGCAATCCACAGAGAAATTATAAAGGATATTAATTATTATAAATCAAGCAAGATTCTTAAAGATCATACCAAAGTTCCCATCATCTAAACAATTCTAGTAATTTCTTCATTATTATGAATTCCTGTTAAAAAAAATTGATCTCAAACCAATATAAATTTAAAATTAATTATAAACAAACTATGAAATAAATGAACACATGAACATGCCAGGGGAAGGAAAAAAAACTTTTTGACAAATTCCCATTTGTCAAATTTTATTCTTATTCATCTTTGCTTATCAAAATCACAAGAAAATGAAGCATGAATCCATGAACAAACAAAAGTCAAAACAATTTTCACCAATAATCTAAAAAAATTACACGTATCAAAATCATAAGAACAAAAGGGTATCTAGAAACAAACCAGTCGCTTGCTTATCTGAGCTAACTTCGATCGAAAATTTGCTTCTTCTTTTTTTTCCCTCTCTCTCTCTCTCTCTCTCTAAAACTCGGAGCTCTGGTTTTTGCAGTTGCTTAACGAACAAAAAGAAAATGGTTTGATGCCTTGAGGGAGCAACAACGGCTGGATTCTTATGCTTGGCGTTAATATTAATTTAATGTTGTGAAATTACTATATTGCCCTTGATTTACTTCCCATTTTTGGACAGTAATATTTCTTTTGCTGCTGCTTTGACCTTTGGACGGTGTTTCTGTTTCGGCGAGATCGTCTGATGACGTAGCCACGTGTCGGTTTTTCAAAATAAGAAATTACAACGCATTTGCATGGATTATGTTTCTTACGCGTAACTAGGGATGGCAATATGAAATATATATTATCTAGGATTCAGATCGAGTGCTGAGCAAATTTGTGCTGAGTTTTGCTGATTTTTTTTAGATCTGCTTACACGTGTATTAATTTCCAATGAACGACCACAATTTATTTCCTCTTTATTGGGCATTTGCAAAGTAACAATTACACGTCTTTATTGGGCATTGGCTATTTACAAAGTAACAATTGCGACGCTGAGCAAATAACCTAATATCCTTTTCTCAACTAATATAACCTACATTATAATCATTATACATGTGTTGTGTTTTATTTGATTTTGATATAAAGGCAGAAGAAAACTTCAAATTACCTGCAAAAATATCATCATCACATTAAAGGTTAGACTTTTTTTTTGCAGAAATCTTTTATTAATTGATATATTTACTATTTATCTATTTTCTATACTATGTTTAGTATTTGAAATTTTGTATATCTTTTTTGTTTCAGCTTTTTCATGATCACTTTACTGTATTTTTAAATGGCCGCACCTGAATTTGGTTCGGAAAATTCAAGTGATTTTCTTTATAATATTATATTAGGTAAGCAGTTTGATTCAGAAGAAGCAGCATATGAATTTTATAATAAGTATGCATTAAGTGTGGGGTTTAGTATCCGAAGAGACACACATGCTAAGAATAAGCGTACTGGTGAAATAACATCGAGAGTATTTGTTTGTAGTAAAGAAGGATTTCGATCAACAGATAAAAAAGATCTTCCAAAAGTAAAATATAGAGCGGAAACAAGAACAGGATGGTGATTGCTCGATTATTATCAAGTTAAATAGGAAGAAGAATAATTACTTTGTTCATCATTTTATTGCTTCTCATAACCATCTGCTTGTAATGCAAGAGTGTGCCTATATGCTACCTTCTCAGAGAAAATTATTACAGCTTCGCAAGCAATAGAAGTAGACCTGGTAGAGGAATCTGGGATTTCACTTAAATCTGCATATGAGTTGATGAGCAGACAAGTATGGGACGAGAATCTCTTTGATACATAAAATTAGATCAAAAAACTATCTTAGATCACAGAGACAGCAAAAATGGCGTATGGCGAAGCAGGATATTTTATTAAAGTATTTTTCTGATCAAACTTTGAAAAATCCATCATTCTTCTATTCCTTGCAGCTAGACAATGAGGAACAGATCACTAATATATTTGGGCAGATGCTAAAATGATTATTGATTATGGCAATTCGGGGATGTTATAAGTTTTTGATACAACTTACAAAGTTAACAAAGAAAATCGACCATTTGCAACATTTGTTGGATTTAATCATCATCGAGTAACAGTTATATGTAGACATAGCATTAAGGTTCTTGAGATGTCATGGATGTCAAAGAATTTATTCCTGATCAGTATATCTTAAAAAGATGGACAAAACAAGCAAGAGCAGAATCTGGTTAAGATATGCATGGGGTGAAATTGAGGCTGATCCTAAGTTACAACAGACTTATCGATATAGAACTTTATGTTCCACCTTCACCAAGATTTCAAGTAGAGCTTCTGAGAGTGGAAAAACATACAATCTCGCTATTGAGCATGCAACCTACCTTGCAAGGCTGATTGAAGATAATTTTCGTTTAGAATGGATAGTACTGTAAATGAAAAAAATCAAAACTCTCCTATTGTTGAACCAACAAGCAATATTGAAATGGATGATCATCAAAATTCGACTATTGGCAAAGTAAAAGGGCTAAAAAAGAAAGATCATCTCGGGGAGACGTAGATTTAAAAGCTGTTTAGAGATTGCTTTTGCAAGAAAAGAAGGTCAACTAATCGTCGGATGCACTCTCAGATGTCTCAGGTTATCTAATTATATATTTATCAATCAAATTGATTAGAATATTTTTTAAAAAAAGATTATGCAAATATATGATTAATTTTCATTTAATAATGTAGGCTCCTGTTAATTTTTAACTCTACAGTTAGCATCACGCTTCCTTCGCCAATGGTCATTCATCCATATCCAGTAAGTAGTTTTCAACCTCTTTTAAATATTGCTATATTTAGTTTTGTAACATCTTACACATTTATTGTGTTGTTCTTACAGTTTGAGCAATCGTTGCAAGTTGTAATGTGCCTAGTTTGGTGTCATATGACCCTATGAACATATAAACAAATGAGCTTTCAAGATTTTGCTTCATCAAAACACAGTGGGATTTCCATTTACATTCCAAGACACTCAAGTTTCAAATAACAATGCTTTAAATTTAATATACTTAGTGTCTTTTCTGGAACTCAATCTTTCATTTGAAGACTAATTACAGAGTACTTTATTTTCAGTATATGCAATGTTTTGTTTAGAAAAATAAATTTGAGAGTAATGCATTTGCTATTGCAATGAGTTATGATAGTAAATGGGAAGTTCCTCAAAACATGTATGCAAATAAATGTAAATGTGATGATGATGTTGTTGCAGGCAGTTTTTAAGTTTTTCTTCTGTCTTTATATCAAAATCAAACAAAACACGTGTAATTGTTACTTTGCAAATGCCCAATAAAGAGGAAATAAATTGTGACCGTTCATTGGAAATTAATACACGTGTAAGCAGATCTAAGAAAAGTCAGCAAAACTCAGCAAAAAAATTGCTCAGCACCCGATCTGAATCCTATTATCTAATGCTAATATCCGTATTTGTGAGTGTGAAAGATATTTTGGTATTTATTTTTAATGTATCGAGGCTAATACTTGTTAAAATTCTATTAATATAAGAATATCGATATTTATATTTATCCGTCTAACTAATAGATATAAAAAAAATTATACTCGTATCTGATCTTAATGTATCGGATTCCTGCAGACTCCATTCCCATCGAGATTTTTTACCATCCCTATATGTGACTATGTAAAAGTTTTTTTCTTTTGGATAATCTACTTAACTTAATTCTTAATCTTACTGCATAAACAATAGGTCACGAGTTCGAATATTAGGTGATATGTTTAAATTTTAAATTTGAGTGGGATGAGAGTGCAATTTATAAATAAGAGACTTAGACGTTCATTTCTAAATAAAAATTAAAAAATGTTTTTTTTTTATGAAATTTTTACTACTGTGTTAGAGATATCCTATTACTTCCTAGTATAATTACTGTAAACCCTTATGTGTAATAATTACTTTTCAATTAAATAGTCTATATTTTTTTATATGGAAAAAAAAAATCTAAACCTTGAGGTCCTGATGATGTTGGGTTGAAAATCTCACCTTAGGGTTCTGGGTTCGAATTCAGGGAGTGCGTTTCTTGTAAGAACTTGGGACAGCCGAGGATTTTTATCTGCTATGTTTTAATTTTGAGGTCCTGATGATGTTGGGTTGAAAATCTCACCTTAGGGTTCTGGGTTCGAATTCAGGGAGTGCGTTTCTTGTAAGAACTTGGGACAAGCCGAGGATTTTTATCTGCTATGTTTAATTCGAAATGGGTAATTTGACAACATAATTTACAATATTTCAAGAAAAAATCTAACTAATTAAAGTTATTTCCCAAATATGCGGAAAAATATGATTTATATCCAACCAACCAAGTGATAAATTTTTAATTAATAATATACATTGAGATTTGAGTATAGATTATATAAGTTTTTGGTAGAATTTAAATTCAGTACTCAACTTAAATATATATATTTAATATATGGTTTTTTCATATAATTATTTATTATAATTAATTAATAGATTATATATATATATATATATATAAAATCCCAACTTAGTTCCCCGATGTGGGAGAAACGAAAAAGTATGAACACAGAGAAATTCAGTCGGGGTCCAGCTCTAAAAGAAACAAAATTGAATTATTTTTAAATTTTGTCATTTGTCAAACGCCCATCCCGTTCCAACACGTTAATGGCAAATTATTGCTTTCATTTTAATACGTGTATACAAAAAAAACAAAAAAATTGTTCTCCGATATTCGGTTAGTGTTAGTGATATAGGGCTCATGATCATTTTGAGGTTTTATGTTCGAATTCATGAAGTATATTTTTTTTATAAAAATTTGGATAACCGGAGATTTTACCTGATCCATGGTATTTCCAACGATTCCAAAAAAAAAAAAAAGTGTCTAATGTTTGATGTTTCATCATAACACTTTTTTTTTTTAAAAAAAAACGTTGGAAACCCCGCCACCAAACCACCAATTCTGGGTCGCGGCGCAGGTAAGACCACCGGTCGCGGCGCGAGTAAGACCACCGGGCTGTCCTATGCTTTTACAAGAAGTGCACATCTTGGATTTGAACACAGAACCTCAATGTGAGATCCTGAATCATATACCACCAAGCCACATAGTTGGGACGTTTTCATCATTAACACAACACAACTGAACTCAGTTTGTTTCTTATTTGCCAATCAATATTGAAACAACGAGTCCACCGTTGGCATTCTGTAGAGGATTAAAAACTCTAATTCTTCTTCTAGCGTGTAGATGAAGAATCGCTTGTTAAAAGAGAAAATATAAATAAATTAAATCAAATCTTGTTAATTACGCAAACCTTATATCCAAACCCAAAATGATGTTAGCATGCCTTTTCTTACTTCAACGAATATTCATTTTTAAACAATTATTATAGATAGTTTAGACAAATTGTATGACGTGTGAATCCATTAATTTTTATATTTTGAGGTCGTCGGATATAATAAAATATTATAATAAAAATTGAAGGTTATAGGTGAGTTAGTGCCGACTATAGTTTTCAAACAATTGCTTTAGCTGACTATCCGATTCGA
>SKCR01021502.1:0-17887 GCA_019454045.1 Zanthoxylum bungeanum | reverse complement strand
TTGACTTTACTTTTTGAAAGTAAAAGGTGGTAATTGCTTTTATTAATTTTTGAAATTATTAAAACCATTTACACTTTCTCTCTTTCTTTATTATATTCGAAAATAAGGGTTTAAAAAGGGAGATTCACGTTTCTCTCTCCAAGTCCACGTTTTAGGGTTTGTTTTGGACCAAAAATAAAAGCTTCTCTCTCTCTCACGGTCTCCTTGGCCGATTCTTCTTCATTTTTCTGGTTTGGACACAGAAAATGGAGAAGCTAATGATCTTGTTGCAAGATCCTTGTGCTAGCACTCCATATGGGTTATATTACGGTGATAGGGAAGTGAGTTTGTGAGCTTGGAAAGCTTGAAGCTTGGAGCTTCAATGGAGTCTTTCATGGCGATTTTTGGAGCATCTACGACGCCCAAGGGGCAGCGTCATGGCGCGTGAATAGAAATTCCTCATAACTAGTTGTAATTCATTCCAATTTCACCCTAGCATGTCAGAGGCCACCCTAAGGGTCTCGTATCAGCTCGCGTACATACATTATATCATGATAAACGTATGATACGCCTTGAAGTGATAACAAGTACTTGAGTAGATAAATTTAGACTAATTCCGTAATGCATTTCTCAATCCATTTTCTAATCAAGATTATCAATCATAGATCATCGCATGAACCGTAATTTCCTACAGTAAATTGAATAATGCCAACCAGATTTCAAATTTGTGAATGGACACTTTTTCTTTAAGTTGACTTTTCATTATATTATTTTTTAAATATCAGACTTACTTTTCTGCATTTAGGGCGTTAGCTAAATTTACTTTCTATTATATTTTGATTAAGTATGTTTTGAGAAATGGGTTAGAAAATAGATGTTTTCAAAGCATGACTTTATGATTGTTGGAGGCATGGGGGAAAAACCCACCTCAGTAGATAACCTGATTCAGATATGGAATTGACGAATTCAGATATCGTGTGCATATGAAGTTCAGGACAATGGATGATAAATGCCCCTAGATCTTAGATTCAGAGTCTGGAGGGTAGCATAGATCCGCACCCCTGTCTCTAGTTCAGTGGCTTGGGGGAAGACGATACGTAACACCCCACGACCACCAGATTTCAGGGCTAGAGGGACAACGATACGTAACGGCCATATACCCTAGTTTCAGAGACATGTAGTGACATACTTTGGGGGACGATGATACTTAACGCCCCCTTACGTCAGGTTTTTCAGAAGACACTCAGATATACATTTTCCGAAAATAGGTTTTCAAAGGCAGGTTTTCAGAACAAGACTTTTAGAGATGTGATTTTCAGAAAAAACTAGTCTAATGGAATTTTTCCAGAGAAATAATTTTATGAAAAAGTTGTTTTCATAAATAAAGAAGTTTCCAGAAAAAAGTTTCAGAAAAAAAATTTGAGAAAAGCTTTAAGGAAGATTCAATTTTTTTTCCAAAAATATTTTCAATGAACATTTTTATAAGTATTTCAGTTTCCGTTTAAAACCGTCCACTCACTTAGATC
Organism: Zanthoxylum bungeanum; assembly: GCA_019454045.1. Classification (NCBI taxonomy): domain Eukaryota; kingdom Viridiplantae; phylum Streptophyta; class Magnoliopsida; order Sapindales; family Rutaceae; genus Zanthoxylum; species Zanthoxylum bungeanum. The sequence goes on along the minus strand of SKCR01021502.1, from coordinate 16,382 downwards.
GTTCAAACGATCTAACCCCATACTCCCAATTTCTTTATTTTATAGGTTTACTTGGAGGACGAGCTGAGAAGAATGTATACTGATGGCAATCACTGGGATTTTTGGTCCACCATGTCAAGTCAAAAATAGAGTTTAGTTCAGTCAGAGTCAGGAAATATCATGTATAATATATGTTATATAGTAAATATTATATATGTAATGCATTATAAGTGTTCACTGTCAAAGTTGTAATGTGTGGTAAAATTGAGTACTTAGTATGAAAAGTGTTATGCATTTATATTGATGAGTTAGGCATTGGTTCCATGCATGAATTAGAGATGACATGATATTAGCAGTTGTCAGAGAGTCAGATGCTTAGGGGCATAGGACGACCTATTCCCTGCCAGTAATATCTCCGAATTAGGGATGTTACATTCCCAATGAGTAAAATATCATCGACGTATAAAATGAGAAAAAATTACCTTACCATCAATGAAACACTTGTATACACAAAGATCATCGAAGTTCCGTTCAAAATAATAAGACCTGATCGTGGTATCAAATCTTATGTTCCAATAACGAGATGCATATTTGAGATTATAAATGGACATTTGCACCTTGCAAACCTTTTGCTCTTGACCTTCAGCTATTAACCCCTCTGGTTGTACGATATATATACACTCATCAAGATTGTCATTCAAAAATACAGTCTTGACATCCATTTTCCAAATTTAATATTCATAATATAAGACAATAAAGAGAAGTGTACGGATGGATTAGAGCACGGCTACTGGCGAGAAAGTCTCATCATAGTCGACTCCATTTTTCTAGGTATAATCCTTGGCCACTAGCCTAAATTTTAAGTTTTGTACCTTCACATCTGCTCCTATTTTTCTCTTCTAGATCCATTTGAAACATATGGATTTTATCCCATCAGGTTGGTCTAAAAGTCCCGAGACTGAGTTGGAGTACATTCACTCCATCTCAAGGTTCATAGTTTTGAGCCATTCCTCTTTATCAGAATCATCCATTGCACTACGAAAGGTCAACAGATCATCTACACCATCACTAGATATGACAACTTGTACCTCTCAAAATCCTAGATATCGATCACATTATCGTACAACCCTCCCACTGTATCTAGGTGGTAGATTATTCTGATGTACTTACATCTGACACTCAGATGTCAAAGGTGTTATGCTTCTGTCAACTATTGATGATGATGGTGCCTTGGTCGAACCAGCAAGTAAATCCTCGTGTAACACTTTACCTCGAGGTTTGAACTCCCTTATATTGTCCTCCTAAAGAAATGTAGCATTTTTCATTACAAACACTTTGTTTTCTTCTAGACTATAGAAGAATCCACCCCTAGTCTCATTAGGATAGGCTATAAATAGGCACACCTAAGAACGTGGCTCAAACTTTATAGTCTTGTTCTTCAGAACATGTGTTGGACATCACCATATGCGAAAATATCGTAAACTAGCTTAACCACTGCTCCACAGCTATAAGTGAGTCTTAGTAATAGACTTGGATGAAACTACATTAAGATATACATTGGTTTTTGCAATGCATATTCCCATAATGAACTAGTCAATGAACTGTAACTAAACATAGATCTCAGCAGTCTAGTAGAGTTCGATTTCTCCTATCTACAACACCATTCTGTTGTGGTGTTCCAAACAATGTGAGTTGGGATACTATCCCATTCTCAACCAAGAATTCCTCGAAATCACTACCTGTTGGACAAAATGACCCATAGCGTCAAATTTGTACAGATCACTGTGTTGTTGTACAAATTAACTATGTGACGAGGAAATTGCACTCTCATCATTTGTGATTAGATCACCATAGATATATAAATGAAGAGAGGTCCATATGATTAGTTCCTGGATTGAGATGATATGAGACAGTATCAGTCCACGAAGGATTAATCATTAAATATCCCTAGCCGGAGTATTATCGAGACTGGGCATCGATAATGCGGAATAGGCTAGTATTGCACTTGTGTGCGTTGTGAGGGCACAACGGCATAGTTCTCATATATATAAGTATTGGATACTTATGCAAGTGCGATAGGAGGTCGTGTTTCACCGATGGTACGGGAAACAGCTTCGCTCTGGATAGACCCCTCGGAATCCCATTGGTATTATGACTATGTGTCTCTGGGAGGCCGAAATCAGGGTAGGTGTGTATGGTCTTAACTTGAGACTTACATCGCTAATACTTACGATAATCGATAGACTTTGGTCTTGGTGGTACAGGGCTTTAACCGGTTCTGCGTACACCACTTATGGGTTTATCAGAGAGTCGTAGTGTATTGGGTGTGATGTCAAGACGGAAGTATCACTTCAGTCATATTGGAGATGATGTCACGCAGGATACGGTACTAGTGCTCTTGAGTGTTGCGCAACCAATCGGGATATTGTGACCAGGTCATGAATATCCGATTATAGAGACTAGTTACCAGACATCCGACATGTGCTTCGGACGGGGCAGACACTTATCCAGCCCCAGCCCTAGCACGTGACTATCCGATACTGGGCCGATATACACAATACTACGGTATACTACGCTTGATACAGATCTATATATTCCTGTAAGAATATTTTGGAGAATTGGGTAGGCATGGCGCTTTGCTAGAAGCCAACCTTGTCTTGTAAATCGGTATAAACGTAGTACGAGGTGCTTACGTGTTCGGATAATCTGACGACCGTATTTACTGCCAACATATCCGGAGATCTCATGGGTCGCTTCCTGAAGATTCACCGATGATGTATAACTCGCACTTAATTAATCTGGGATTAATTGGAAGAGAGAGAAAATTAATCTGGGATTAATTGCGGAGATATTTTATCTGGGATAAAATATTAATTAAAGAGAGAGAACGATTAATTTGGAATTAATCGATAAAATAATATATTTGATATATTATTAGAAATTGGATTTCGACGCGGAATAAAAATTAGATTTTAATTCGGGCGAACGAATTAATTAAGAATTAATTCGTTAGCGACGTAAATAGTGATTTCGCTAGGCGTAATCATTTATTTACGACGCAACGGAAAATTCATTAATTTGGAATTAGCGAACCCGAGCCCGGGATTATTTGCGAGCGCATTCGCATTTCGAATTCGAGTGCGGCACGCAAGTCAAATCGTGTGTCATATCGCTAGTCGCATCAATCGTCAAATCAATGTCATTTTGAGTGATATGACATGACATGTTGTCACTTTATTAAAGTGAATAGATGTGATGTGAATAGTGATGAGAAATGATGAAAAGCATTAATAGACTTTTGCTTTTTGACTTTTGATATATATGAAAAATGATTTATATATTTGTTTGTTTTTGGAAAATAAAATAAATATATATAAAATAAAATCATTTTCTCTCTCACTCACCACTCACGCATCTCTTCCTCTCCCTCTCTTTTCTTCTCCCTCTCATTCACGGCTTAGAGCCATTTTTTCTTTTTCTTCTCATTTTGGTCACTGCCGAATTGAAAGAGAAGCAAGTGAGAGTGTTGTTACAAAATATGAGTGCTAGCACACCTTGGGTTATACATAGGTGAAGGGAACGAATTTGTGAGCTTGGAATTCCTTTTGGAAGCTTGAAGCTTGGAGCTTCAATGGAGGTCATCAATGGCCGAACATGGAGGAGACCACCACCACCAACGCCGGCAGTCCACCTGTGCGCAGCTCACTCGAGCAGAGACATGTAGTGCTTTTTTGGTCTTCGTAGCATCCAACCGATCAATGTGAGTTTATTCTGCACCTCCTTTGACATGTATTCACTCGTTTTATGCATGGATATGTGATCCTTGGGACTTGATTGAAAACTCAACAATGGGTATCTTGAGCTATTGGTTGCATAAAACGAATTAGGGTTCTTGAGCAAATTTGGGGCTTTTTGATTTAAGCATGATTTTGACAAATTGTTTGTTTAAGAATGCTTGTATATGAATAAATTAGAGTTATATGTAATCAATTTGATAAAAAATTAATTGGATTGATTTTCCCCATTTGCTTAATGTTGGCCAAAACTTTAATTTGGGTAAACTCAATTTGAGCATCAAATGCTTAAATTGTTTAGTATAGTATGCTTGAATGAGGTTGAATTGATGTTGTGCATAATCAATTTCATGAAATTTGGTTGGATCCATTTTTCCCCAAATTTTGGGCATGACAAATTTGGGTTAACTTGATTTTGAGCATGTTTAATGAAATTGGATGATTTAGAATGCTTAAATGTTGTTTAATTGATGATTGATTAGATCAATTTGATGAAAAATGTTTGGACCAATTTTTCCCCAATTTGCTTGTGATGGCCGAATTTGGCAAGTGCCCTAATGTCTTGGTTTTTTGTTTTTTTGTTCATTGGATGACTTAGAAACATTTGGGGATGTTGAATTTATGTTTGATTGGGTTCAATTGGATTGAATTTGATTTGGGCATTTTTTCCCTTATGGCCGAGACTTTAGCATGTATAAATTGGGTTTGATTTTGATTTAATTATGTTGGACATGAGATTAATTGATGTTAAGCATGATTAATTGGACAAATTTGATGTTTTGGAAATTTGATTTGGGTAATTAATAATGTTATACACTTTAGGTAATTTAATTGGGAAATTTGGAATTTTTGGAATTAAATTATTGGGCTTAAAATTGGATTTGGGCCTCTTTAAGTTGTTATTGGGTTTATTGGACTTTGTTGTACAAAGTTGGTTTAGGCCAAAATTGGTGGATCCAATTAGGCCCAAAACCGCTTCCAAAAGGCCCAAATGCGACTAATGAACCTTAACGTTTAATTGGGCCTAATGGGCCTAAATTAATTTATGGGCTTATGGGGTAACTCCCGGATTGGACTTTGGTTGCGGGTTTGACCCGAGTTGACCAAAAGTCCACGCCTCAAGAAATTAATTAAAAGCCCATTGGACTTTAATTAAATTAATATTGGATATTAATCGGGCTTTGAGACCCGTAACGATTAAATTTGGAATTTAAGTCGTAAAGGTTTTATTTTAAAGTGTAATATTTAAATTGGAATTAAATAATGAATTAGAATTAAATGCATATTAAATTGGATTTAATTATGTAATTTAATTTAATTCATAGAATTAGTACTTTAAGTACTTATTCGCAAAAACGAGTTTGACTCGAACAAAATCAAATCGTTGTTTGAACATTGGATGATCACTAATTATCAAGATTAATTAATTGGATTGATTGATGGATAACATGCTTGTATGAATACTTGGTTGTGATGTTTGAATAATGTATATCAGATGGATATTAGAAGGGTGGGGCAATTTTAGAAATTGTTGTAATAAATTTGATTTATTAATTGGACCTGCGTGTCCAGCCTTATCACCTCATATTCTTTGTATTCTCTTCTCACCTATTCCCCTCAATGTAAATGAGGTTTCTTTAGAAGTGTAGTGTAACGGGTAGAAGTAAATACATGTGCTAGCGGGAGAGAGAAAATGAGAGATTTGATCTAGGATCAATGTAAAGTATCCATCCGCATATCATTATTATTTTATTTCATATGCGCTTTATTATGTGTTTAGAATGCATGTTTAAGGGTGTATGATGATGAGACCTTCATAAAGATAATAAATTGGTAGCCAATTGCACGCGAAAAACCCTCATAAAATATCATGCGTTTTTCCTTCCATTGAGTGATTCTTACTCAAGATCTGAGATTGGCAGGGGTTGTTGGCCAAAGTCAAGCCTTGTCCATCGAAGATGTGTTTTTATCACGAGGCTTTGTTCCATATCGGTGTCGTGTCCAAGTTGTGGTTTGTTGGCCAAAGTCAAGACCACTTCTTGTCCATTGACATTGATTACGAAGCTTCCATGTCAATGGGTCCGCGCTTGACTGGGATCACTAGGTTTGTTGTGCCAAAAGCCAAGGCCTAGTTGATTCAGAGGAAAAGGTTAGGGTATACATTCGATGTATAGGCATATATAAGATATATGTTTGGGACTTGGATGTCCACCTACTCGATCTAGGAGTTGGATGAGATCCAATTGATCTTAGAGATCTACCTAGTTAATTATCATACAATTTGTTGGCCAAAGTCAAGATTGTGTGATATTTAACGGGATCCTAGCCCACTAGGAAACACGGTTTCCCGAGTACTCAACAGAGGGTTAGAGGCTCGACGAAAAATAGTGGGAGGCAAGAATTGAATTTGCAATACTCGTTCAATTACTCGCCATACGCGCTCATTTAAATTATTTCGTCATTAGATTAAATGTTAGTTGGACTAATATTTAAATTGTTGTTTTAATAAACAGTTGGACTGTGTTATACTTGATTATATATAATTGGATTATATTAATCAATATTTGAATTAATTAATTTCAGTTTACAGTTGATTTTATAATTGGATTATAGTAATCAATGTAATTGAGGTTAATTAATTTGGATTATATTTGATTATATAGTTGGACTATTATAATCATTATAATATATATAGTACCACTAATCGTTGATTAAATAGTTGGACTATTGTAATCAAGATAAAATTGAAAAGTTGGATATTAAAAATATAATCTGGGATTAAAATATTTTAAATGATTTATTTTCAAATTGGGAAAAATAATAGGTTACTTTATTTGATAAAATAACTTATTATACCTTAAGCCCAAAATTAAGCAAAATAAGTAGAGCATAAAATCTTTGGAAGATTTATGTGATGATGACTTTAATGCTTAATTTAATATACTTGTCGTAAATCTAATTTTAGATTTAAGAAGTATTAAATTGCAATTTATAATTCTTGGAGATTAATTGACTATTCTAGAGGAGATAAAGTCAAAGTTTGCAATTGGGCATGTAGCACGAGGTGCACATCGTTTCGATATTCTAAAAACCCAAGGCTTGGCCTAAGGTTCCTGAAATAATGAAAGGATAATTGACATATCCCAAAGTGACTACCATTTGGATATGGCAGACACGAAGGAATTAAAGAAAGGGCAAGGCTCTTACTTTAAAAAATGTTTGTCTTAGTTATGTTCACAGCTAGTATTGAAATTAGATTTTAAATACTTAGTGTGGTACATAAAATATATGTATTGATGTTCAGAATCTGCTTTGAGCAGGATACTGACTTCAAGCTGAGATTGCTCTGCGAATCGGAAACGGGACGAAAGTCGCTGTTTCGACCGTAGATACCTAAGTTTAGGAACTACCCTTTGGGTATATACTTAAATTAGGAACTGTTATAATGTAACTAGTTTGACTAGAGACATTATCTCTATATCAGTGTTTAATCTGTTGCGGATAAAACCTTTATATTATAGAACACTAAGTGTTTTATTATATACAGATGATACTGAGATAAATACATTAGATGTAAATAACAGAATTTATATTTTGAATATAAATAAAATCTCAAACATATAAAATGACAAATAAATAGCTCAAATTGATTTGATCACTAGAGACTTATTTGTGGCATTGTTGTCTAGGACACAATTTAATTAGACTCGTATATCCACACTTTTGAAGAGTGGGTACTAGGACTGATTTGACTATTCAAATAAAGTCTACGAATCTAGTTTGTTAGGTAAAGTACCTAAAACACTGTTTACTGGGTATAGTGTAAGTGCCACCGATCTGTTAGCCCTATTCATGGTGAAGTTAGTGGGCCCATATCTAGCTAGGCTAGATGTGAACATGATATTTCGTGACCTTAACGGATGTGGCATCACGTTATGGCTATGTGTTTCTTTTGAAGAACACAAATCAGAAACTTTTAGAGTTTCGACACGAAATAGACAAACAGATCGAGTATAGTATTATACCGTCACGGTAAGATCGTAATGGAAAATACTTAAGCAATAAGTTTCTTATATACTTGAAAGAGTATAGTATTCTTTCAAATGAGGACTCCTCCCGGAACACGTCAAAGTGACGATGTGTCCGAACGGATTAACCGAATCATGTTAGACATGATAAGGCTAATCACGAGTCGCTCTGAGCTACTATTTCCTTCTAAAGGATATGTATTATCAGTGCAAAACTTATTTAGAATAAGGTTCCATATAAATCTGTTTGACAGATGTCATATAGGATATGAACAGGAAAGAAACAGGGTTTCTCATTTCTAGTAATTTGGGTATGCCAGGCATAACGTTTGGATGATACCAAACTGAAAGACCCAAATTGGAACAGTACCTATATAGGTTATCCTAAGGGAAACCTTAAGTATAGTACTTGTAAATCTCACATGAGAACAATGTGATTGTTGCTCACCATGCGGTTTTTCCTGAGAGGAATACCGATATGCAGTGGTCAGTGGGAGGATAGTGATACTCGATGAAAATCGGAGTAATACTGTTCAAGGCACAAGGTCCGTAATGGAACACAAATAGTTCATCAATGATGAATCTATACCATTAATCTTCAAATACACAAGAAACCGCGTAGATCAGAGAGAGTCAGAAAACAACCTGGGGTATGGGTTTCTGATCTCACCTCATAAAGATGTTAATCTTTTAAGGTACACCAACTGATTACGTATGAGGTAGTGATACAATGTATCGACTCCCTATTATGGCAAAGTGCCATGAGTCCGGAATGGATACCATGTATAACAACTATTTTGGATACTAGTTGTTGTACCACAAGGCATTGTGCCTATTGGTACATTAAACGTCTTCAGGGAAGACATACATGGAAGGCAACATACCAACGTACAAAGCTGGGCTTTTGACGGAAAGGTATCGTTATCAACATTGTGTTAATAATGGTTCAACCTTTTACCTGTTGCCATGGTAAATCCATTTTGAAGATGCTTGTTGATAACTGCATATTTCATTTATGAAATGTGTCAGTTGCAGATCAAAATCGCTTTCCTGAAAAGGAAACCTTTTGGAGGATGCTTACAACATCCTGACGATTTTGTATAACCGACAAACAAGGTTTGTAGGTTATTCGATCCATGTTTGGATTGAAACAAGCATAAGGTTCTTGGAACTGACGTTTTGAAATAATCATAATGGTTTATGATTTGACTCAAAACGAAATAATTCTTGTGTATATAAGGAGGTTAGTGGGAGAGCACTGATAATGAAATTCCCATAAAGTAATCGGTGAAAGCTTGGCTTTCATAAGAAATTCTCCGTAGAATTCTGGGGAGTAACAACCTTTATTCAAGGAATGAAGATCTGCTGGGATAGATTTGGAGTTGGTTAACACTCTCTGGAAATTGTACATTTAAAATGTACTTGATAGGGTGTCTCATACGCTACGAGCATATGGAGTCACAATCAGGACAATCCAAGTGATAGTCATTGGATTGAAGTTAAGGACATCTATTAGTATCTGAGAGAACTAAAGATGTTGTCTTAAACTATGGAGATGGAGAACTTGAAGTGACTAGGATCACTGCTGCAAGTTTCCAAACCGGTAAATACTGCGGTACTATAAAAGTTTGAACACTGGGACAGTGAGCTGGAAATATTCCGAGCAAGATAACTGTTGCCGAATTAACAACAAATGCGGATTATTGCTGCAGCTGAGGCAGCAATAGAAGCCATTTGGATCGATAATAAATCTAATTAAATTAGATATAGTTCTTTTAGCTGCTGAGCTAGGCGTCAGCACAGGCTAAGGAATTAAAGGTCTCATCGACGATCCAGATATATACTTCTATATCATCTGATTTGTTCAGATCATACATCGTGGCGATGTGATGATCGTATAAATCGCGTCAGAAGATAATTATGCAAATCCGCTGACGAAAACCTTTCCTCAGCAATTTGAGCGAACCGTACATAGTTCGGGTGTTAGACACTCGAGTGACTGGCTATGTGCCAAGTGGGAGATTGTTGGACAAAATGACCCATAGCGTCAATATTTGTACAGATCACGGTGTTGTTGTACAAATTAACTATGTGACAAGGAAATTGCACTCTCATCATTTGTGATTAGATCACCATAGATATATAAATGAAGAGAGGTCCATATGATTAGTTCCTGGATTGAGATGATATGAGACAGTATCAGTCCAAGAAGGATTAATCATTAAATATCCCTAGCCGGTGTATTATCGAGACTGGACATCGATAATGCGGAATAGGCTAGTATTGCACTTGTGTGCGTTGTGAGGGCACAACGTCATAGTTCTCATATATATAAGTATTGGATACTTATGCAAGTGCGATAAGAGGTCGTGTTTCACCGATGGTACGGGAAACAGCTTCGCTCTGGATAGACCCCTCGGAATCCCATTGGTATTATGACTATGTGTCTATGGGAGGCCGAAATCAGGGTAGGTGTGTATGGTCTTAACCTGAGACTTACATCGCTAATACTTACGATAATCGATAGACTTTGGTCTTGGTGGTACAGGGCTTTAACCGGTTCTGCGTACACCACTTCTGGGTTTATCAGAGAGTCGTAGTGTATTGGGTGTGATGTCAAGACGGAAGTATCACTTCAGTCATATTGGAGATGATGTCACGCAGGATACGGTACTAGTGCTCTTGAGTGTTGCGCAACCAATCGGGATATTGTGACCAGGTCATGAATATCCGATTATAGAGACTAGTTACCAGACATCTGACATGTGCTTCGGACGGGGCAGACACTTATCCAGCCCCAGCCCTAGCACGTGACTATCCGATACTGGGCCGATATACACAATACTACGGTATACTACGCTTGATACAGATCTATATATTCCTGTAAGAATATTTCTGGAGAATTGGGTAGGCATGGCACTTTGCTAGAAGCCAACCTTGTCTTGTAAATCGGTATAAACGTAGTACGAGGTGCTTACGTGTTCGGATAATCCGACGACCGTATTTACTGCCAACATTTCCAGAGATCTCATGGGTCGCTTCCTGAAGATTCACCGATGATGTATAACTCGCACTTTAATTAATCTGGGATTAATTGGAAGAGAGAGAAAATTAATCTGGGATTAATTGCGGAGATATTTTATCTGGGATAAAATATTAATTAAAGAGAGAGAATGATTAATTTGGAATTAATCGATAAAATAATATATTTGATATATTATTAGAAATTGGATTTCGACGCGGAATTAAAATTAGATTTTAATTCGGGCGAACGAATTAATTAAGAATTAATTCGTTAGCGACGTAAATAGTGATTTCGCTAGGCGTAATCATTTAATTACGACGCAACGGAAAATTCATTAATTTGGAATTAGCGAACCCGAGAACGGGATTATTTGCGAGCGCATTCGCATTTCGAATTCGAGTGCGGCACGCAAGTCAAATCGTGCGTCATATCGCTAGTCGCATCAATCGTCAAATCACTTGTCACTTTGAGTGATATGACATGACATGTTGTCACTTTATTAAAGTGAATAGATGTGATGTGAATAGTGATGAGAAATGATGAAAAGCATTAATAGACTTTTGCTTTTTGACTTTTGATATATATGAAAAATGATTTATATATTTGTTTTGTTTTTGGAAAATAAAATAAATATATATAAACTAAAATCATTTTCTCTCTCTCACTCACCACTCACGCATCTCTTCCTCTCCCTCTCTTTTCTTCTCCCTCTCATTCACGGCTTAGAGCCATTTTTTCTTCTTCTTCTCATTTTGGTCACTGCCGAATTGAAAGAGAAGCAAGTGAGAGTGTTTTGTTACAAAATATGAGTGCTAGCACACCTTGGGTTATACATAGGTGATAGGGAAACGAATTTGTGAGCTTGGAATTCCTTTTGGAAGCTTGAAGCTTGGAGCTTCAATGGAGGTCATCAATGGCCGAACATGGAGGAGACCACCACCACCAACGCCGAGCAGTCCACCTGTGCGCAGCTCACTGCCGAGCAGAGACATGCAGTGCGTTTTTGGTCTTCGTAGCATCCAACCGATCAATGTGAGTTTATTCCGCACCTCCTTTGACATGTATTCACTCGTTTTATGCATGATATGTGATCCTTGGGACTTGATTGAAACTCAACACTACCATGGTATTCTCTTTCACGATCTGATCGTAGAGTTTTGATCGTCTTACCTAATTGATTCTCAACCTTAGCACGATACTTTTTGAACTTTTCAAAGGTATCTGAATTATGTTGCATTAGGTAAGAAGTATTCATAATCACCTCAGACTCTTGCATTCATCGATCCGTAAACTTCCGAGTGTACTAACTCAAGAGTGGCACTAGCTCTGATACCGTTTCTAGTAAAAAAAATCTCTTGGTCATCTTTTCTTCTAGATAAGAGTCGTAGACTGGTAAAATACCCAGTTTTAATTGGTTTAAAGCTCTGTTCTTTATCAACCTATCTATCCGATCAAGACTAATATGACCAAGTCTAAGATGTCACATATATGTGTCATCATGAGAAATCTTTTGCCGTTTTGTTTGAGGTTTTTCAACTTCAGTGTTGAGAAGTGAACTATGTGTTAACGACCTTAACACATATAAGTTATTTTGTGAGTTTCATGTGCATATAGTTAATTCATTTCTAGAAATAATAACTAAACTATTATTAAATGAAATTAAAAATCTTCATCCAAAAGTTTTGAAACAGAAATCAAATTCCTGTGAAACCTAAGAATAAACAACATATTGTTAAATTTAAATAATAATAATTTGAAAAAATTAAACTGAAAACTCCCACTGCTCTAGCTGAAACGGCATCCCATGTCCCGACCCTCATGCTATAGTCACTTTCCTTAAGGTCCCTCCATGAGTCAAGCAGCAGTAAAGAATAACAAACATAGTTAATGACTCAAGAATCAACAATCCATGTAGATTTATCATCCTTTACTAATAAAGACTCAATTACAAGTAAATCATATTTACCTGTGGCCCTTTTTCTGCTTCACCTCAGTCAGGTTTTTTGAACAATTCCCATTCCAATACCCATTTTTGTTGTAATGGAAACACTTTCGTTTAGGATTGGAGCTTTTGTCATTCTTCATGGGCTTTGTCAGTGTTTTCTTCCTCTTCTTGGCAGATTTGGAAGATTTGGCAATATTTATCTCTCCATTGGGCTTACAGGAATCCACCAGCATGGACTCCTAATGGGTGAGCTCATTAAGCAGCTGAGTCAAAGTAAAAGTAAATTTGTTCATACATAGTTGCTTTTAATTTACAAGAAACTCTTTGGAAGAGTTTCCATGATCATAGTCACCTAGCTATACTTATCAATACGAGCTCCATCAATTTTGGCCATGTTCATATAGGTCATCATCCTCAAGAGGTGATATCGGATAGATGTACATTCTTTCATCCTTGAGGTCATTTTTGAGACCATAGCCTGATGAAATTATCGCTCTGAAGGCTGCCTCAACATGCCCTCTAATGACTCCATCATCAAAGATGTTGTAGCCATTGGCTCATATTTTGCAGCAAAAACCTCGGACATCCTTTCTAGCAAGTAGCAACGGCCTTTCTCTTTAGCCACGACCCATTTTTGATAGGCATCGCGCACATCTTGACCAGAATTTCTGGTTGGCTCTAGAGGACATTCCCCCGTTAGGACAAACTTAAGGTCTTCATAGACCAAGATGGCCTTCATGTTACTTTTCCATTTTACATAGTTTTCTCTCGTTAGTTTATCATTTGAGAGGGTGGATATGATTGGAGATGCCATAGCTGAAAAATAAAATAGGCAAGCATTTTAACATTCAATCATCGCATATTAAAATCATCAAAAATATTTAGGCATAAATTAAACATGATGCATGTACCATTTATAATGAATCAGAAACCCAAAAATAATTAATATGCCATTGAAACCTATCATTCTACAAATAAGTACTATCATAGGGTATGTCAAATATTTGCATGATAGATCAAGACAATCTCAGTTGATTAATATCTATGGGAATAACTCTTATTCCTATATTAATCAATCACCGTTGATTCGATCAAGGAATTTTGATTAACATTTAATCATTCTTTAATGAATGTAACCCGTTGTTTCAGAACCCTTGGACTTAACTAGTGAAGTGCCATTGTAGGGTAGGTCACTTCACAGATACATCTAGAGTTTTTATCCTATTGGAATCCAAAATTTATATTGACCCAAAATAGACACCATCCGTAGGGGGATGAAAATGAAGTCGTCTCGAGGCGCCTTTTGAATCTCACATTTTCGAACTAACAATGGAGATCGCAGGATATATTATCATATATCCCTAAAAATGAAGATTTGAGAACAAGATGGAATCAAATATAAAATGGTGAACAATTCGACGGTTGGAGTATGAGTGCGGATGGGTTTCTCATTTTCAATTGGAAGTTAGTCGTACTTTATGACACCGAACTCAGGGAGACTAATCTGTTAGAATCTCATCGATCCAAGTTGGCAGTAAGTGTATAAGGTTCTCAAGAGACAGTAATGGTGGGTAGGTTTGAAATGTGTCTTCACTAATTAAGTATCTTAATGTATGACTTGTCAGCAGGTTGACACACACACAAAGTGGTTATTTACTCTCAAGTGTAAGAGTGTTGAAATAATAAAATAACTCGGTAAGTCTGGGGTCGATCCATAGGGAATAAATTTAATAGGATAAAATAATAATTCAACTAATAAAATAAAAGCACTAAAATAAAATACTGTGGTTAGTGGATCAACTCTTGATATTTCGACTACAATTTTTTTTTACTTTTTATAAAATAAAAATTATAATTATTTCCCAAATTAATTTATTTCATCATTATCATGTATTAATTATGCCAACATATGTAATTCTTCATGTCGATAATTAGTCATGCCAAGGTACTAAATATACCAAAACATATAAAACCAGCCACAAAGGCGGTGATCATATTTGTCTATAACAAGTCTAGATAGGTACTCAATTATGCCAAATATATAAAACCGGCCATATAGGCGGTACCATATTGTTTATAATTAATCCAAATCTTTAATAATCCAATTTCTCTCATTTATGGGATTCAAGTATTATCTATGACAATCATGGACTGTCTTCAAATAGTCAATAGTCCTAAATAAAATGGAAAGAGTGTGAATTTTATTTGAGAAATTATCATAATTTATAAAATATAATATAAATAAGAATCACCTATATTTTCATATCACTAGCTTCACCATTTACCTCAACATGATACAAATAACCAGAACAAGATATAAATAAAAAAAATAAATTACAAAATAAAAAAATACACATAAGAGCTCATCCCACAAAGTCTCAAGAGAAACTTGTGGAAATTTGCTGAGGAAATGAGGACAAAACACAACATGGCAAACCAAAAGATAGTTTGTCATGTTTTAATATTTTCAATTGAATTTCAATTCTTTTTGTTTTTTTGTTTTGTTTCTTAGTCTTTAATAACTACATATAATAGACTTTGGATTATTCATCAATTTCGGTCTGGAAAACCTCAGAATTATAAACTCTTGTAAATAACAAAGTTGTAGATATTTGAGTCTTGAAATACAGGGTTTGATGTTGTTTATGTGATTGTCGATAGATTGACTATATCAAATTTCGTTCCTATTAGTATGATATATTATCCAGTAAAACTTAGCAAATTATATGCAGATCAAATTGATCGATTGCATGGGATTCCCTTGTCTATCACTTCAGATCGAGATTCACAGTTCACTTCTCAGTTTTGAAGGAGCCTACATAATACTTTAGGGAGATAGTTGAATTTCAGTACTGTTTTTCCCCTCAGACAGATGGGTAGTTAGAGAGAGTTATACAAACCCTTGAAGACATTCTTAAAACTTGCGTTATCGATTTTCTAGGTAGTTGGAATAACCATTTTCTTTTAGTAAGGTTTGCTTAGCCACCAGTCCAATATCGGTATGGCTCATTTTGATGCATTATATGGGAGACCATGTGGATCTCCACTATGTTGGTCCGAAGCGGGGGAAATCATCACCCTTGGACTATATTTGATACAAGAGACTACCGGGAAGATTAAAGTAAACATTGACCGTTTATAAATAGCCTAGAGTCATCAAGAGAGTTATACTGATCAAAGGCAGAGAGCTCTGGAGTTTATGATTGGGGACTATGTTTTCTTGAAGATTTCTCCTCGTAAAATGGTTTCCTGATTTTGAGTGAAGGGTGAGTTGGAACCAAGATACACTAGACCTTTCAATTTTCTTGAGAGGAATGGCCCAGTTACTTATAGGTCGGACTTGCCACAACAGTTATCCCATGTGCACAGTGTATTCCATGTTTCGATATTGAAGAAATACCACTCTGGCCTAGCTCACATCATTTCACGGATTGAAGTTCCTATCTAATAGGGTGTGATCTATAAAGAGACAAGTTCAGATTTTAAACTGAAAAGTTAACGTTCTCTAAAGTAGGGAGATTCCACTTTTGAAAGTCCCAAGACATAATCACAGTGTTGAAGAGGCTACTTGAGAGTTCGAATCCCAGATGATAGAGAGATATCCTCATTTG
>SKCR01021501.1:0-17770 GCA_019454045.1 Zanthoxylum bungeanum | reverse complement strand
AGTATCAGTCTAGGGGCGAGGCCCATATCAGTATCCATCAGGGTTGAGGCCCATTTTTATCAACATTTCTGGGATGCGTCACAGGTTGTAAACCCATATCATCATCAGTTCGAGGGCGAGGTCCCTATTGTCAGCGGTGTTGGGTCGAGGTGCCCAGGGTCGAGGTGCCCCCGTTGTCGGTTGTGTTTTCCGGGTCGAGGTGCCCACTACATCATCAGTTCGAGGGCGAGGTCCCTATTGCCAGCGGTGTTGGGTCGAGGTGCCCAGGGTCGAGGTGCCCCCGTTGTCGGTTGTAGTTCCGGGTCGAGGTACCCAGGGTCGAGGTGCCCACTACATCATCAGTTCGAGGGCGAGGTCCCTATTGTCAGCGGTGTTGGGTCGAGGTGCCCAGGGTCGAGGTGCCCCCGTTGTCGGTTGTAGTTCCGGGTCGAGGTACCCAGGGTCGAGGTGCCCACTACATCATCAGTTCGAGGGCGAGGTCCCTATTGTCAGCGGTGTTGGGTCGAGGTGCCCAGGGTCGAGGTGCCCCCGTTGTCAGTTGTAGTTCCGGGTCGAGGTGCCCACTACAATCATCAGTCGAGGGCGAGGTCCCTATTGTCAGCGGTATTGGGTCGAGGTGCCCAGGTCGAGGTGCCCCCGTTGTCGGTTGTAGTTCCGGGTCGAGGTGCCCAGGGTCGAGGTGCCCACTACATCATCATCATTTCGAGGGCGAGGTCCCTATTGTTAGCGGTGTTGGGTCGAGGTGCCCAGGGTCGAGGTGCCCCCGTTGTCTATTGCAGTTCCGGGATGCGTCCCAGGGTCGAGGGCCCACTGCATCATCATCACAGTTCACATTCGGTGGTTCGGGAACAAAGCCCAGAGGTCGAGGCACCTCGCCATCATATCAATTCAGTTCGAAGCAGCAGGTAAGTCAGGTGGCAGCTGGCGAGCCAGGTAAGTAAAAATGTATTGCACGAACTTTGATAGACTGTCATTGTCACAACTGCACAGATCCCATCAAAGTGGGGGCGACTGTAGGCATTGCATTTTTGCATATCAGCCCAATGATGAGCCTCGAATGGAGGCACTACTTTTTAGTTGCGGAAGTTGCGGAAAGCGGTCGTCGGAAGGGAAAGTCAAAAATTGACATTTTGTGGATTTTATTCGCTCGTTTTGCTTCGGGTTCGTCGTCGCCTTTTCCTTTTCAAAATCATCCTTCGCTCGGAACCATTTCCTCGCTCTTTCTCACACGTATTCTCTCTCTCTAACTTTCCATGCTTGTGACCCTTCAACTTCCATGCAAATTAAAATTCACCAACCAATTAAATTAATTTGAATTAAATTAAATCATTAAAAATTACCAACCAATTAAATAATAACTTTAACATAAATAACGGATAACTAAAACACAAAATAAAATACACCATTCGCACATTCCATACACACACATAAATTAACAACTTAATTAAACCAGATTAATTTCCCCACTTTGTCCCCATATTCGGCCATCACCATGCATCCCACTCTCCATTTCCTTTTTTATTTTATTTTCAAAACAATAATATGCCCCACGTGCCATTATCAAGACAAACCCATTCCAACCCATGCACCTTCCTTTTAACTCCAAACACTAACCAACAAAAGCCCCCATGTGAAGCCCCATCACCACCCATACACTGCCACACATCTCTTCAAATAAACAAAGAACCCATTCAATCAACCATTATCCCTTCACACCCCATACACTGCTCACGCCCATACATACACTGCTCCCTGCCTCAACCACTAACCGCCCATGCCTCTGGCAGATGATCAACCTTCATGACACCCCTCTCTCTGCCAAGATCCCTCCACCGCTTGCTTGCTCCTTCAATTGACGCCATTCAAGCACAACCTGCACTCAAAGAACCCTCATTGCCGAGACACAACCAAGGCACCATGAATGAACCTTATGGGCAGCTCACTTGAACAATCATCAAACCAGAACTGATCTTCAACAAGACAAGACCACCACCATCATCATCAAACTGACGGGAAACAGCCCCTTACTCCTCTTCATGCTTCAGTCTTCATTCATCAGCTCCCACGCCCCTTCACCACTAACTCATTAGAACAAAATCATCACAGCCCCCCCCTACGGCCAGCTCACTTCACACACCATCATCTTCACGCCTCTCACAGCGCATCCATATCACAAAATAGCCACTGCATGCACCACTGCCGAGCACATTGCACAAAGGAATGTAGACCTGCACTCAAGAATAACCCTCCAAGAACACACAACAACTCCTTCACTTCCCAGCCTCAGCAGCTCACGCCATCACAGCAGCCTTCCATCACCATGCATCGTGAACCATCATAGGACCTCCATCGTCAATCACCATCCACGAACACCATCATCCCTCACTGCCATCCACGTGAATAACCCTAGACTTCACTGCACTTCAACTCTCGGCAATGGCAGTCTTATCCTCACCCTCATCAGCCCTCCAACAACGTAACTAGCAGCCCGCTCCTTTCATGCACGCCACTGCAACCAAATGAAGCACACAGCCCCTCACTGACCAAAAACACGCACTGCAAAGCCTTATTCTGGCCATGAAACGCACACAGCACAAGACCTCACTCACGCCACATATTCCTCCTCCACGACCATAACACTCACAGCCCTTGAAAACCTGAACACAACGCAGCTCGCCCACAGCCTTGTTCACGCTCATCTCACTGCCTCACTGCCCATTTCAGGCCACTGCCCCTCAGTTCAACACATCCACGCAAAAGCCATTCATTTTAGTCCTTTAAATTGAGCACCTTCACGCACGCACAGAGGGGTCGAATAATGACCATCTTCACACCACTATCATGCACATATAAAACCCCTTGAATCACTTCACTATCACACGTGACCACAACCCTCAATTCACAACCCTTTACCGAGCCCTAACTAGCCCAAAACCGTGACCAAACTAACCCAAGAATAATCCAAGAGAGAGAATGAGAATTTGAGTTAAAATACAGAGAGAAAACAACGAGTGAAAATAGAGGAAAAACACAGAAAAAAAAATGAGTGAAAATAACGAGTGAACCTGAGAAAACGACGGAAACAGCGAACAGTGAAAACAGCAAAAATGGCAGAACAGCGGATCCGTTGAAAACGGACGAAAATAATGAAAACGGTGAACCCAACAACAAACAGCGGAAACAACGGATCAATGAGAACAGTGGGATGATAACCCTTCCGGCACCGTGGAACGCACTCCCGGATAGCGACTAAAAGGTAAGACCTGAGGGCACCTATTTTATTTATCGTCATTTATTTCTTAGTTAATTTGCCATTTTTATTCGCATGAATTAATGAATTAGAAAGCATGTAATTTGTTTTATTTGTATGGATATCGAATTAAGAGGCATGTAATTTATTTTGTTCGCATGAAATAATGACTTAGTATGTGATGTGATTTCGGATGAATGGAAATATGTGTTCTTGCTTGCGGTATATCGGATGGAAACCCGGACGTAAATTCCGTAGCCGATTCCGAATGGACGGTAGTGCGGTCTGCACTCGGGATACAATGCCACGTACCACTTAAGATATACATATCTCGTCTCATCCGAATTTGTATTTGAGCATGTTATAGCCTTTAGGTTATTCGTTTATTATTTAAAGCATGATTTAGTTTAGTTTAGTATTTATTTGTTAAAGCATATTTAGGTTGTCCTTTATGCACGTTATTAGTTTATGATGCGTTTGGGTAATGATTTATACATGTTAATGTAATGATTCAATGTGCTCGTTGTGTTATATTGCGTGGAATTATTTGGATGAAAGCATGTTAGATCTAAGTACCCTTGAGCATGCATGCTAAGTAGACTTGGTTAATATTACACAAATCACAAACATTACAAGTGACATAAAGTAAGAGACCATTCCGAACCCACGGTTTGAGGTCTTCTCATGCGAGGAGTGAGTGCGGCCTTAAATCTTTATCCCGGTTCACACCGGGTGGCGACTCCATGTTATTTCATACTTCTCAGCTAGGCCGCGAGCCTAGGACAACGTCGCCCAGCTCCTGTTGTCTACAGGTATGTTACAAAACGTCAAAGCATACCTCTGTAAGAATTTCTCCATGAAGGACCTGGGAGAAGCTTCCTATATTTTAGGGATAAAACTCTATAGAGATAGAAAAATAAGGCTGATTGGGTTATCCCAATCAACGTACATAGAGATGATCTTGGAACGGTATAGTTTTGGTAACTGTAAGACAGCAAACATACCGTTCAGACATGGGATTCATCTTTCAAAGAAGATGTGTCCACAAACAGAAGATGAGAAGGTAGATGTCTAACCAACCTTATGCTTCGTGATTGGGTAGCATAATATATGCCATGTTATGTACGAGGACTGATATCAGTTTCGCTGTTAGCGTAAGTAGTCGGTATCAGTCCAATCCAGGTAATGACCATTGGATGGCCATTAAACATATCCTCAAATATCCTAAATGTACTAAGGATAAGTTAATAATTTATAGAGGAAACGAACTGCAAGTTAACGGGTATACAGGATTCTGATTTCCAATCGGATCCTGATGATAGAAAGTCTACATCTGGATTCGTATTTACCCTTAATGGTGGTGCAGTTTGTTGGAAGAGTTCCAAACAGGGATCGACAACAGATTCCACCACTGAGGCGGATATATTGCAGCTTCTGAAGCTGCAAAAGAGGCTGTCTGGATAAAGAAATTTATCACAGAATTGGGAGTTGTCCCAAGTATCGAGAATGCGATTCTGTTATACTGTGATAATACTGGAGCCATTGCGTAAGCAAAGGAACCGAGGGCGCATCAGAAGTCGAAGCATGTGGAATGCAAGTACCACATCATTCGAGAGATTATGTCGCGAAGGGTTATTGTCGTGTGTAAGGTACCAAGTGAAGATAATGTAGCAGACCCGCTGACGAAGGCCATACCTCCGAAGTTGTTTGATAAACACGTGGAGTCGATGGGTATTAGATACGATCGTTATTGGCACTAGAGCAAGTGAGAGATTTTGTTGGGGTTGGTGCTCAGAGCGCCAATTCCCGGTTGTATTTCTTTTGAATACTTCCTGTAAACATATTATTATGAATAATATATGCAGTTTCTATAATATAATGTATCTTTTTATATGGTAAAGACGTAATGACCTTAGGATGATTAGTCATGGTACTGTTACAAAAAACGTCGCAACTGAACATTGAGTAATATCATGACGTTGTCATTCTCAGACAGTTCCTGGTCAAGGTTTACACTACTTGGTCAGTATAAAGTAAACCCGTTGAGACCGGTACATGTCGTATACTGGAATATATGATTCCAATGGTGTCTCAATGAACCATTAGTCTTGGAGACTAGTATAGATGTGGGTGTTTATAGCGGATAAACACTGAACGACTCACCGAAGATTCTTAATGGATGGGACACCAACGTCAATAAGAATCTTCTCGGGTGAGTAGCACTTGTGATTCTTAGACTTGAGATGCCATTGTGGGCACATGAGACATCTTCTACACTTAGATGTCAGTCACTCACCGATCTATTTAGATCAGACCTCCGCATGTTCGTTGGGTGTAGATAGATCCTCAGGGTGTCCTATGTGTATCAAAAGGATCCGTCAGTTCTTGTACCAGAGCATAGGTAGTCCATATGATTAGCAATCAGATAAACCATGGCCCGTGGTAAAGTTTAGAAGATAGTTCTAAACATTCTTTTGAGATTGCTAATAGAATAGTCGACTGGATAATCCATATAGAGATTTGACGTTTACATCTATATCTCTGGGATTTATCCGAATACCTGTGACGGAGGATTATATACATTTTCCATGACCTCGACCTGTATGATTCAGCGAGTTTATCCGTGATCGTCATAATTACGGTGGATAAATTATGGACACGAAATTAGATTTCGTGACGGATATACCTGAATCTAGAGTCTCAATAATGAAATATACTCGTAGAGCACTAGAGCAATATTTAAAATAATATTGATTATTTATAAAGTCGTTAAAGGTTAAACGCAAAAATACATGCTAAGGGGACCCGATAGTCATTTGCTTAATTATTGTGTATTTACATTTAATACTTGATTAATTTAAATACACATTAATTAATAGTCAAATTGAGATATTTGACTAATATCCTAAATGAATATATATATTTGATATTTAATGTAAATATATAAACATATATTTAATATATTTGTATTTAATTAATTAATTAATTAATTAATAATGAATATTAAATTAATTAAATATAAATATCTTAACATTGGATATTTGGATTAAATGGCTAAGTTGCCTTTGTTGACCTAATAAAATATCTAAAGTGTTTATTAGATATTTATATCAAGTTGATCAAATTATTATCAAATGAAATTGAAATTACTAATCTTGTATATTTTTTGTGTTGAATTTCGGCCAAGGGTTTATTTTTTTCAACAAGTATATATTGTTTTCTTTTTCATTTGGTATCTAACCTAATACACTTTCTAACCAAAACTCCATTAAAGAAAAAAAGAAAAGGTAGAGAGAAAAGAAAGGAAAATCAAAGAAAAGCTTGGAAAATAGTAAGTATTTCCAACCTTCCATTAGAGAGTAATTTTTTCTCTCTTGTTGTGGGTAACATCTTGTGATGTTCTTGAGTTTTCTCTATTCTTTATTCTTTGTGTTTTTGATGGATAAATATTGGTGAAAGTGTTGAGCATGTATAATGGAGGAAGCTTGTGACTAGTGTAGTTATAAGTATTCTTTTATGGTTTTGGAAACTTTGTGTTAATCTAGGGTTGTTGACCCACTCTTAAATGACCTAATTTGATATTGAGTTGTTTCATTGTGTTGAGACTTTGGTTGATGAAAGAACCATGATTGAAGTAATTGATTTAACTAATTTGGTCTAATTTGTTCAATTTAAAGAATTTGAAAAATTGGGTTTAAGACCTCTTCCAAATTGGGGCTTTTCATTTATGTTGTGTATAATGATGTGTATATGATGCATATAAAGTTTCATGTTGACTGGATTACATCTTGATGTGTTTTGAAGCATGAAATCACAAATGCACAAAACCCCCCCTTTAGTGAGGCTCTCGGCCAACTTGGATTTTTGGGGATTTTATGTTGCCCTTGGTGTTTTGATGTTTTGAACATGCTAAGTTCATCTTAGAATGATTTAGAATCATTCAAAATTGATTTGATCAATTTTGGACTTAAATGACCAAAATACCAAGTGTAAGGGCAATTGGTAAATTCACTTAATTTGATTTATTGAATTTTATTTCATAATTTGATTATTGGATAATTAAATAAATATGTTTATTTAATTAATTCGAGAAAAAATTTTTGAAATCGGAAAATTTGATTTTCCACCGTTTCCGCTGCGCGTTACCGGATTTAGCCCCTACAAAACCTCTACATAATGGTATCAGAGCGAGTCTGATTCTAGGCCCCTAAATGATTAGCCTTAATTAAATCAATGTTTAATCATGTTTTCTTGACTTTATACATGCTTACTAGAATCTAATTCGATTAGATTTAGGGTGTATGACACTTAGCGGAAAATCCATAATTAATAAGGTTTTAATGTAATTATGTATTTGATGCATGTTATGTGGTCGTCTTGTCAATACGTTTATAAATATTTCTCCGTGACTAACATCCGAGACCGTGCCTCTGCTGTGAGGGTGTAGCCGATAGAGATTTATTTATACCGGATGTATATCAGATACTAGATAAATTCAAGCGAAAGCGGAATTCTGAACGTGCCATAGCTGTCAGGATTACGTAAGTAACTTGAGTTTATCATTGACGAGTTTAAGCTTGGTACGTCTCCTTGTGGGCTTGCCTTCCCAGTGACAACGAGAAACGACCAGGACCGGGAACCCATGAGTCACTATTGAGTGATTGACAAATGAGTTGTCTACCTGATGAATATACGTAGGCGAGACCGTGCCTCTACTGTGAGCTGAAATATATTCACGGGATCTACTTTTCACTATTTGTATTTAATTTAATTATTAAATATTTGTATTCTGTTTGGGGATTACAGTATTGCATGATTTAGTGGGAGGGGCATTTTAGATTAAAAATCCATGATCTAGTTTATGCTTTTGATATTATATGAAACTGCTTAATTTCTCTGCTAACCGTTTTTCGTGATCTATATGATAAATTTGCGATGGCGGCACAATCCACAAATCAGTTTGCGCGTATGCTGATGCGAACAACTTAAAGGCGTAGCTGAGAACTTTGCGTGGGAATTGGGTTTGTTGGATTGTCCGAAAAGCTGTGGTTGGTTGAGGGTCCCGTGCCCCGCGGCTGGGCGCGTGTGCTACGGAGGAGGAACCGCCAAGTTTTTGAAACTTAGAAGGATGATGATTTAAGAGTTAAATCATACATCCTTAGTTCACTGTCTCCGAAACTCAAGAAACAATACTATGATATGCTAGATTCGTATAGTATGATGACGCGATTGAGACAATCGTTTCAGAACCAAGAACACGTGATTTTCACAAAGTTGCAATGGAACTGTTCCATGCGCGTCTGGATGAGGGGCAAGATGTTAGCCCACATGTTCTTCAGATGTTCGATTTGATCGATCAATTGAGGCAACATAATCTCATCTTGAATGACATTCTCGGTAGGAGTGTCATTCTTGGTTCACTTCCAGCTTCATATCGCCAGTTCGTGATGTATTTCAACATGAATGGGACTGTCTGTACCTACCAAGAGCTACATAGGATGTTGCTCACGTCAGAAGATTACCTTAAGAAGAGAGTACCGAATCGCCCTCCTAGATCTACTTCTCTCTCTGCTTCTTCCCAGACATGGTCAAAGGGAAAGAATAAGAAATGGAAGAAGAAGAAGGCTTTTGGTCCTCAACAACAGGCAAAGATTGCTAAGCCCAAGAGGGCTTATGAAGACAAATGCCACCACTGCGGCAAAGTCGGGCATTGGAAAAGGAACTGTCCTGATTACATCGCCCAGCTGAGAAGAGATAGAGCATCTACATCTGGTACATTTATTTTTCCAGTTATTGATTTATCTTTGGCTTGTGAAGCCGTTACATCCAGCTGGATTTTAGATTTTGCTTGTCCCATTCACATTTGCAATTCGTTGCAGGTGTTGAAGGAAAGTAGGAGGCTGAAGCCTGGAGAGATGCAGTTGCGATTCGGGAGTGGAGACTATTTGGATGCAGTTGCAGTGGGATTATGCGAGATCTCATTACCGAATGGGACACTTTTGTTAAATGAATGCCATTTTGTACCGGGATGTGTAGCTAATATTATATCACTTTTTGTATTGGATACAAAAGGCTTTTGTATTAATATTAAGAATAGTTCTTTATATTTATATGATAGAAATAATATTCAGATCCTTTGTTGTCCAAACCAACATGGTCATTATACATTGCAAACTTCAAAAGATATTTTAATACTGGAGTTAATAAACGTAGTTTACCTGTAATTAATGATACTGAACTTTGGCATATGCGGCTTGGTCACATTGGCGTTAAACCCTTACCCCAATTGGTTAGGAATGGTTTGATACCAGATCTTACCATTGAATCCTATCCAACTTGTGAATCCTGTATTCAGGGTAAGATGACCAAAGCCCCATTTTCTGGTGTTGGACACCGCGCCACTAACTTACTGACTCGTACATTCTGATGTATGTGGTCCACTAAGTCAGACTGCTCACATTGGTTATTCGTACTTCGTTACCTTTACCGATGATCTGTCACGGTACAGTTATGTCTATTTGATGCGACATAAATCGGAAACCTTTGAAAAGTTCAAAGAGTTCCGAAATGAAGTAGAAAAACAAACTGGTCAATATATTAAATGCCATCGATCTGATCGAGGCGACGAATATATGAGTGTTGAGTTCATGGATTATATGAAGGAGAATGAGATTCTCCCTCAATATACTCCTCCAGGTACTCCACAGCACAATGAAGTGTCTGAGAGGAGAAATCAGACTTTATTGGATATGGTCCGATCAATGTTGAGTTTCACGGATTTGCCCTATTATTTATGGGGCTACTCTCTTTTAACAGCTGCACATCTTTTGAACAAGATTCCTTCAAAAGCTGTTCCTACGACTCCGTATCAGATATGGTTCGGTAGGAGACCAAATCTTAATTATATTAAGGTTTGGGGTTGTCCTGCCTATGTCAGGGTGACTCAGCAAGATAAGCTTTCGCCTCGAGTTCAAAAGTTTAGGTTTGTTGGATATCCTTCGAATACGAGGGGATGTCTGTTCTATGATACCGAGCATCGAAATGTGTTCGTAGCTCGCTTCACAAAAATTCTAGAAGTAGAATTTTTGTCAGAAGGTGGTAATCATAGACAGGTTGAGCTTGATGAAGTCCAACCTGAAAACAACGAACCAACGGAGGAACCTGAAGTTCAAGTAGATGAAGGACCTTCAACAAACACACTCCGTAGGTTGGAAATGGTATCTAGACCTCCTGAACGCTTGTATTTGATACAAGAAAAGAGTCTGGATGTTCTCTTAGTTGAAGAGACAGATCCTTTCACCTATAGAGAATCGATGTTGGACATCGACTCCGTGAAATGGCAAAGTGCCATGAAATCCGAGATAGACTCAATGCATGAGAATCAAGTTTGGGACTTGGTTCCGCTTCCCGAAGGAATTGTTCCTATCGGTTGTAAATGGGTTTACAAGAGGAAGCGCGGGCCTGACGGTAAGGTTGAGACTTACAAGGCTCGACTGGTAGCAAAAGGTTACAGACAGCGACCTGGCGTCGACTATGATGAAACTTTTTCGCCGGTAGCAATGCTTAAGTCTATTCGGATTTTGCTTTCTATAGCTGCGTATCATGACTACGAGATTGGGAAAATGGATGTCAAAACGGCTTTTCTAAATGGATTTCTTGATGAAGAAATCTATAAGAACAGCCGGAAGGTTTTGCGTCCAGCGAAAACTCGGGCATGATATGTAAGCTTAAGAATTCCATTTATGGACTTAAACAAGCTTCACGAAGTTGGAATCTTCGATTCGACGAGATTATTAGATCGTCTGGTTTTCTCAAGAATTCAGAAGAATCCTGTGTGTATCAGAAGGCCAGTGGGAGCATGGTCGTATTTTTAGTCCTATATGTTGATGACATCCTAATCATTGGGAATGATTTAGGTATGTTATAAAACGTCAAAGCATACCTCTGTAAGAATTTCTCCATGAAGGACCTGAGAGAAGCTTCCTATATTTTAGGGATAAAACTCTATAGAGATAGAAAAATAAGGCTGATTGGGTTATCCCAATCAACGTACATAGATAAGATATTGGAACGGTATAGTTTTGGTAACTGTAAGACAACAAACATACCGTTCAGAAATGAGATTCATCTTTCAAAGAATGTGTCCGCAAACAGAAGATGAGAATGTTAGAATGTCTAACCAACCTTATGCTTCGTGTTTGGGTAGCATAATGTATGCCATGTTATGTACGAGGCCTGATATCAGTTTCGATGTTAGCGTAAATAGTCGGTATCAGTCCAATCCAGGTAATGACCATTGGATGGCCATTAAACATATCCTCAAGTATCTTAAAGGTACTAAGGATAAGTTAATAATTTATGGAGGAAACGAACTACAAGTTAACGGGTATACGGATTCTGATTTCCAATCGGATCCTGATGATAGAAAGTCTACATCTGGATTCGTATTTACCCTTAACGGAGGTGCAGTTTGTTGGAAGAGTTCCAAACAGGGATCGACAGCAGATTCCACCACTGAGGTGGAATATATTACAGCTTCTGAAGCTGCAAAAGAGGCTGTCTGGATAAAGAACTATATCACAGAATTGGGAGTTGTCCCAAGTATCAAGAATGCGATTCTGTTATACTGTGATAATACTGGAGCCATTGTGCAAGCAAAGGAACCGAGGGCGCAACAGAAGTCGAAGCATGTGGAACGCAAGTACCACATCATTCGAGAGATTGTGTCGCGAGGGGATATTGTCGTGTGCAAGGTACCGAGTGAAGATAAATAGCAGACCCGCTGACGAAGACCATACCTCCGAAGTTGTTTGATAAACACGTGGAGTCGATGGGTATTAGATACAATCGTTATTGGCACTAGAGCAAGTGGGAGATTTTTTTGGGTTGGTGCTCAGAGCGCCAATTCCCGTTTGTATTTCTTTTGAATACTTCTGTAAAACATTATTATTATGAATAATATATGCAGTTTCTATAATATAATGTATCTTTTTATATGGTAAAGACGTAATGACCTTAGTATGATTAGTCATGGTACTGTTGCAAAAACGTCGCAATTAACATTGAGTAATTTCATGACGTTGTCATTCTCAGACAGTTCCTGGTCAAGGTTTACACTACTTGGTCAGTATAGTAAACCCGTTGAGACCGGTACATGTCGTATACTAGAATATATGATTCCAATGGTTTCTCAATGAACCATTAGTCTTGGAGACTAGTATAGACGTGTGGGTGTTTATAGCGGATAAACACTGAACGAATCACCGAAGATTCTTAATGGATGGTACACCAACGTAAATAAGAATCTTCTCGGGTTGAGTAGCACTTGTGATTCTTAGACTTGAGATGCCATTGTGGGCACATGAGACATCTTCTACACTTAGATGGCAGTCACGTCACCGATCTATTTAGATCAGACCTCCGCCTGTTCGTTGGGTGTAGATAGATCCTCAGGGTGTCCTATGTGTATCAAGATAGGATCCGTCAGTTTTGTGTACCAGAGCATAGGTAGTCCATATGATTAGCAATCAGATAAAACCATGGGCCCGTGGTAAAGTTTAGAAGCTAGTTCTAAACATTCTTTTTGAGATTGCTAATAGAATAGTCGACTGGATAATCCCCATAGAGATTTGACGTTTACATCTATATCTCTGGGATTTATCTGGATACCTGTGACGGAGGAATTATACATTTACCATGACCTCGACCTGTATGATTCAGCGAGTTTATCCGTGATCGTCATAATTTACGGGTGGATAAATTATGGACACGAAATTGGATTTCGTGACGGATATACCTGAATCTAGAGAGTCTCAATAATGAAATATACTTGTAGAGCACTAGAGCAACATTTATAAATAATATTGATTATTTATTAAGTCGTTTAAAGGTTAAACGCAAAATACATGCTAAAGGGACCCGATAGTCATTTGCTTAATTATTGTGTATTTACATTTGATACTTGATTAATTTAAATACACATTAATTAATAGTCAAATTGAGATATTTGACTAATATCCTAAATGAATATATGTATTTGATATTTAATGTAAATATAATACATATATTTAATATATTTTTAATTAATTAATTAATTAATTGTTAAATGATTAAATTAATTAAAATATAAATATCTTAACATTTGGATATTTGGATTAAATGGCTAAGTTGCCTTTGTTGACTTAATTAAAATATCTATAAAGTGTTATTAGATATTTATATCAAGTTGATCAAATTATTATCAAATGAAATTGAAATTACTAATCTTGTATATGCTTGTTGAATTTCAGCCAAGGGTTTATTTTTCAACAAGTATATATTGTTTTCTTTTTCATTTGGTATCTAACCTAATACACTTTCTAACCAAAACTCCATTAAAGAAAACAAAGAAAGGTAGAGAGAAACGAAAGGAAAATCAAAGAAGCTTGGAAAATAGTAAGTATTTCCAACCTTCCATTAGAGAGTAATTTGTTCCTCTTGTTGTGGGTAACATCTTGTGATGTTCTTGAGTTTTTCTATTCTTTATTCTTTGTGTTTTTGATGGATAAATATTTGGTGAAAGTGTTGAGCATGTATAATGGAGGAACCTTGTGACTAGTGTAGTTATAATTTCTTTTATGGTTTTGGAAACTTTGTTGCTAATCTAGAGTTATTGACCCACTCTTAAATGACCTAGATTTGATCTTGAGTTGTTTCATTGTGTTGAGACTTTGGTTGGATGAAAGAAACATGATTGAAGTAATTGAAGGAGGTCAACTGGATGACCGAGCGTAAGGATACGTTCTAGTAGCTGAAAAAGTAATGGCTCAACCCACACTACTGGCTAAATCGATCCCGAGTGAGACTTTATTCCTGTACTTAGCTGTTTTTGAATTTGCTGTGAATTCAGTGTTAGTGCAGAAAGAAGTAGAAAAAATACAAAAGCCTATGTATTGTACCAGTAAGGCCTTGTTGGATGCGGAGACCAGTATTCAGTCCACGAGCTGATGGTTTTGTCTTTGGTCATTACGGTAAGGAAACTACGCTCTTATTTTCAAGCTCATCCCATCGGGGTCTATACCGATCACCCATTGAGACAAATTTTACACAAGCCGGAGGTCTCGGGTCGGTTAGTAAAGTGGTCTGTAGAGCTCAGTGAGTATGATATATCTTACCTGTCAAGGGTGTCGATCAAGAGGCAGGTCTTGGCGAATTTTATGGCAGAGTTTACCGGACCTCAGGTCATGGCAGTAGATGAAGCCAAGTGGGAGCTGTTCGTTGATGGGTCGGTTAGACGCAGGGCTGTGGGGACGAGATGATCCTTCGAAGTACAAAATTGGAGGAGCTGAACTATGCTTTTAGGTTTTCCTTCGGGGCTACGATCAATGAAGCCGAGTATGAGGCCATTCTGGCAGGGTTGAGATTGTGCTTGGTGGTCGGGGTTAGGGATGTGGTAGTGAAAAATGATTCCCAGTTGGCCGTCCATAGCTAAATGGCGAATTTCAGGTAAGAGAGCCGAATATAATTACCTATCAGGCCGATGTGAAGAAGATAGCTGGAGGATGGGGAATGTGGTGTTCGATCAGGTCGGACGAGAGGACAACCAACATGTAGACTCGTTGGCTCAACTTATGTCGCCCATCAAGTCAAAGACCCCCTGGACCATCCCTTTGGGATGCCTGCAATCAAAAAGTGTCCGAATGTCAGATGTGATGGAGGTGGACACTGGGAGAGGGCATCATGGATGAACCCAATTAAGAAATATTTAGAGTCGGGGGAAGTGCCTGAGGATAAGAAGAGGCGAGGAAGCTAAAGTACAAAAGTGCCAAATTTTGTCTGATAGATGGAGTATTGTACCAGATGGGGTACAAGACGCCATACTTGAGATATTTAGGGCCGAAGAAGCAGATTATATGCTGCGAGAGATTCATGAGGGAATCCGTGGAAGTCATGGCAGGAGGTCAGTCAATTGCTCACCAGACACTGATGCAAGGGTTCTTCTGGCCGATAATGCACCAGGACGGGGTCAGGGTTGCGCGAGTGTGTGATGGATGTCAGAAGAACGCCAACATACTTCATCAGCCCCCTGAGCAGCCGACCACTAGCAAGTCCTTGGCCAGTTACCCAGTGAGGGATAAACATCATCGGGCCGATGCCCACTGGTCAGGGTCAAGCCAAGTTTTCCATAATTGCCATTGATTATTTCACAAAGTGGGTAGAAGCTGAACCATTGTCTACGATTACTGAGAAGAAGGCAAAAATTTTGTCAGGAAGAATATTATGTGCCGGTTCCGGATTCCCCGGGCTATTATTACGAAAAATAGGAAACAATTTGATAGTAAGAGCTTTAGGAATCTTTGTGAAGACCTCCATATTGCATTAAGGTTTGCCTCGCTTGCTCATCCAAAGTCAAATGGGTAGATGAAGGTAACAAACAAAACAATCAAGAGCAACATGAAGGCAAGACTAAGATCCTGCAAGGGAATGTGGGTTGAGGAGCTGCACAAGGTACTATGGTTACACCGGACGACCTATAAGGATTCCACGGGTGAGGTGGTCATCCTTGCAGAGATCGGGGTGACAAGCCATCAGGTGCATCATTTTGAAGAAGGGCAGAATGAAGAGCTTATCAGGCACAATCTTGATTTGATAGAAGAAAAAAGGGAAATATCGGCCATCAAAATGGTCGTTGTATCAGCAAAGGATGGCCCGGTTTTACAATAAGAAAGTTCGGGTGAGATCTTTCCTTCCCGTAGATTTGGTCTTAAGACAGGTTTCTTTGAATACCAGGAGGCCCGAGAAAGGTTCGTTGGGAGCCAAGTGGGAAGGACCGTATATGGTGGTCGAGATTGTCAAGTCGGGTGCCTATCTTTTGGAACAGCTGGATGGTACCCGACTCAAGAAGTCTTGGAACGCAGAGATGCTGAGGAAATACTTTCAATAGCTCCTCATTGAGCTGACGAATGAAATCTAAAAGATGTGACCGAAAGTCACCAATTAAGACTGAACTGGCGAATGAAATGTAATGTTAGAAGTTGGTGGATTCTACTCGCCACTCCTAAGGAATGAACAAGCTCCTCCTAAAGAAGTTATGGCTATTGTTCGTCCTGTCAAATCTTCGTATTCATGGTAGCAACAGTCACCGTGGAGCAGTTGGAGGTCCAGTACGCAAGAGGTACTCGATCGATTTCCATAAATGCCTCCGGCTTATTATGTATGTATGGTAGGTTTCCGGGCCCGTTATTATATAGAGAGTGGAGCACTTGGCATCGAGTTGTTGAATGAAATACAATGTCAGGAGTTTGAGGCTGACGGGTTTCTTCCCACCTTTGGTGCTGATGCTGAACAAGTTCCTCTTAGAGAAATTGTGGCCGTTGTTTGTCCTGTCAGTCTCTAATTTCTCCAAAGAGCTCGGTCAGATGGACATTATTAAGAATTATTCAGAAGAAAAGCTCGGTTCAAAAGACATTGTTAAGAAATTTTCAAAGATGTTGAGGAAGATACTTTCAATAAAAGCCTCTCTTAGAATGACCCTCAAAGAGTTGTAAGAATTGCTAATAAAATCTTTTGAAAATGAATAAGATTTTATTGTTTTAAATAAAAAACTTGTTCTCATTTCTTCTTATTTATTGGATTGAAAAAATTTGTGTTTAATATTTTGTGAGATACGCTTGGTCGGGATACACCAAAAGGTGAAATCATAAGGGAAGAACGAGGACCCCCCATGGCACTCCAATCCTTGGCGTTGATAAGTGCATTAAAATGTACTTTAAACATCGCTAACTCGGCTTAATTATCTTATGTTTAATCTTAATTAGATTTTATTTTATGCTTTGTTGTTAGGAAGCATTGGAACATGAATATTAGAGCAATTACACATATTTCGGGACCTTACAGATGCATTAGAAGCACACGGAAAGAGCTGAATTGTAGAATCGAAGAAACCCGAAAACTGGCCACACTTCGCGACGCGCAAAGGCCACGTGTCGCGACACACATGTGTATTCCAGAGTTTCATTTAAATAGTGTTTTAATGCAAATCATGCCGCCAAGGCTGCTCTATATAAACCAAAGCTCGTCCATAACCCTAAAAAAGAGAGAGAAAACAGAAAACAAAGAGCTAAAAACACAAAATCAAGAGAGAACAACGAAGAACGAAGAACGAAGAACGACAACCGATATGTTGTCTCTCCGATCTATCAAGGCTGTGCCTCTTTTTTCCATGGAGAACTAATATCTTAGGCAAAGCTAATGATGAACTCTTGTATTCAACTCTTATATTCAAGTTATTGATTCTTGGATGAACTTTATTGCTTAATATAATTGATATATTATTATTATTTTTATCTTTTGATTATATGAATCCAGAAACAGTTTTTATCAAACTTACATATATGAATAGTCATGCTTCTTCTATGTGTGATTTTGAATCAGTTGTGACTGGTAGAAGTTGTTTTATGAGTTGATCTTTGCTGTAATATTGCTTGAGGGTATATGGTCGATCGTAGATAGCTCGTAACAATAACATTATGTGCTGTTAAC
>SKCR01021500.1:0-16921 GCA_019454045.1 Zanthoxylum bungeanum | reverse complement strand
CCTTAAATAAAGTTTATGGTCAATATTTACTAACATGGGTCGGTTAGTAAAATCCGCTGATATCAGTACATGTTGTATATCGTGACTTGGTCCGATGGTTTATCCCAGTGAACCATGAGTCTCGGGAGACTCGTATATACATGTAGGTATTTATTTGATAAGACACTGAATGACTCACTGAAGATTTCCTAATAGATGGTATACCAACGTCAATAGGAATCTTCTCGAGTTGAGCGAGCATAGTGGTCCTTTGACTTGAGATACCACAGTAGGATATATGAGTTATCCTCCACACTCTGATGGCAGTCACGTCAATGATCTATTCATTATCAGACCTTCGCCTGTTCGTTGGGTGTGAACTGATGCTCATGATATCCAGTGCGTATCAAGATATGATCTGTCAGTCATGTGTACAGGGCATAGGCATCCTGCACGTTTGGTATAACTTTCGAAATTAGTTCCGAGTATTATTTAGAGATCGTAAATTGAAAGTCGACTATATTATACCGAACAGATTTGACGTTTTCATCTATATCCCAGGTATAATATGGATAGCCTGTGACAGATGAATTATACGTATGCAATGACCTCGACTTGAATAGTGTAGCGAGATTATTCGTGGTCGTCATAATCCATGAGTGGGTGGATTATGGACACGAAATTGGATTTCGTGACGGATAAACATAAACTTAGAGAGTCACACAATATGAAGTGTACCCGTTGAGCACTTGGGCAACACGATATGAATAATACGGATTATTCATAATACTTCATCGGATTAAGTGAGTTAATTCGGATCGTTTAATCGGTTAAACGATAACATATGCATTAGGGGATTTTGTCCGATAATAATTATTGTGTATTTGTATTTGATACATAATACAATTAGATACACATTAATTATTCGTCAAATGAGATTTTGACACATGCCATAAATATATGGATTTGTTATTTATTGTAAATAAAAAAAATATAATAATAATTATATTAATTGATTATTTGGGTATTTAAATGATTAATTAATTAAAATTTTTCATAAATGTTATGAAATTTGCCCAATTATTATTGGTTTACATGGCATGATTTAAATTAGACTTTATGTGTGCAATTTTGATTGGTTAATATAAAGTCTAATATGATTTAATTAGATTAAATTTATAAAAGGACATAAATACCCCTAAAAGACGACTAAAGTGAAAATAAAAAGAAAAAATATTTTCTTCTTCATTCTTGCCTCCATAATGGCCAAATACATGCTCCAAAATGGGTCTCAAAATTGATTTGAAGAATCATGAAGAAATTAAGGAAAAATTCAAGAAAAGACTTAGTAAAACAAGAGATTAAAGGTAATCTTTTATAACCCTAAGCTTGAAATTTAGTTTCATATTTTCTTGAATTCTTAGAATAGTTCTAGGGTTCCTTTAAATCTGAAATTTTGGGGCTTTTGATATTGGTTGATGGATTTGGAAGCTTAAAGCATGTGTGAAGTAGTTTTGGTTAATATTATTGTAATATTAGTCCAATTTGTTCATTAGATGACATGTTGTCATTTTAGAGTGTTATGACCACTCTTGTAATGCTTAAAATTATTCTTGGGTGATTCATATGTGGTGACTTGATTTGGTGTTGTGATTAATTGATTTAATCTTGAAAATTTTAGATTTAAAGCATGAAAAATCCTAATTTCGGTTTCTGGATAAGATATTGTAAAACTGAAAATTTTGTGATGAATTCGATGTCATATGAATGTAGTGGATGTGTTTTGGGAGTTGGAACAATTTCCGGAAAGTGTTTCGGAGTTGAAATAAGTGAAAACGGCGAAAAACAACGTTACCATGTGACTTTTGAGCCAACCGGGTGACAGTTTTCCAAACAATGAATTCATCGCTGTTCGGGCAGCCCATGAACTTCCCTAACACTATTTGGGCTGACCTTGGCAGTCCCCATAAGTGTTGGGTAGTCGGTTCGGTCAAAAACGTGTTTTAGGCCATTTTACGGAAAAATATTTTTCGTAAAAGTTTCGCGATATTTCATACATATTTATGTCGCTATTGGATATCGAATAAATAGATTTAGGTGAAATATGAATAAATTATTCATATTAGATATTGAATAATTTATTCGGTAATTTGAAAAATTTTAAATTACGATTTTGCCCGAACTGCGCTTCCGCTGCGCCCATCGCCCAAAACCCCAACACATAATATGCTTATAATTGGGTCAAATATGTTCATGTTGGACATGAAACATAAAATTAGAGTTTGGAACTCTAAATGAAAGCTTAGAGGTATGACTACCATTCTAGAATCACTTGACCATATTTGAGTGACATAGAATTGTTCATGAGTCACTTCATTGTGAGATTCTAATTTGATTTGTGTTTCAGATTCAAAATTTACGCATATGCGTATTTAGAATAAATTTATGTTTATGTGAAAATATTTGATATTTTGAAAGAGATGATTTTTATTTTATTTTATAACATGTGTTGATATTTATTAAATAAATTTTGGGTGTTTGAAAGTGTTTAGGGAAAGTTGGAAGTAATTAGGGTAAAAACCCCAATTCTATCAGCTCTCTATTTCCAGAGAGCTGATGAAAGAAACAAATGAAATAAAAAAAATGTTGAGCTGAGCGCACTGTGCGCGCCGTGCACGCTTTGAGTTTTCAGACTCCAATTCAGCCCCGATTTTTTTCCTATACACTCGTAATATAATATAGTATTCCATTAAATTTTTTAAAAATACACCCATACTTGATATCTACGGGTTAGAGCCACTTTCGCTGCGTAGAGCACTGATCTGACCTTAGGAGTCCCACATCCGCCCTAACAATTTCAACTTAAATTTAAATATTGAAATACAATAATTTATTTAACTCAATCCAATTGTAAATATTCGAAGTCAAAATAGTATTTAATCATGTTAATTTATCCACTATTAGATTGGATAAAATCAATGACATGTATTTATAATTTAGATTTAAGTCAAAAATTTAAATTGAAATATATCCACACATTATTTTATATTACAACCAATATATCACTTACGGATGTCAAGTTTTTTAAGATCTGGCCTGAAAATGAAAAAAATATGAATTCGTATTAATCAAAATGCGAATTCAAATTTACATTTTTAGAATTCGTATGTATCCAGATTGAGATTCAAGTGAATTCAGAATCTGAATATCAAAATATAAAATAATAAATATATTAAAAATTATTTTTATTTATGATTTTATTATAATTTTATACTTATATTTAATTTTTTTTTTTTTTGGATTTTGAATTATAAATGTTGTTTTTAATGTTAAATTCTATAGTTTAGTTAAAGATGTTATTTTTTTTTTATTTAAATTATTAAAATTAAATAAGTTGAAAAGAAAAAATTCAAATTTTTTTATAGATCCAAAAATTCACACAAATAATACCAGCATCTGGATCCACATATTTTTTTTTACTGACCCATATACATAAAATTTAATGCAAATTCGAATCTGAATCCATATTTTGTCATCTATAGTATCACATATCATTAACTATCATTTGTAAAATATTAATCTGGAGATCTAGTATGGCATATTGAGTGACAATTACCTTTGTTGTGTCTTGAACTCATGCGCGTGACATATATGAGTTTAGAGTGCAATCATGGTACCATCAAGCTAAGTTGATATGGTGGTACCATGATCATACTCTATGGAGTCTCACCTATGTGGGTATGGTTGTTAGGCATATTTAAATCTCATCCATGTGATTCGAAGATCTACCGTGACATATTGAGTGATAATTGTTCTTGTTGTGACTCGAACTCATACACTTGGCATATATGAGTTTAGAGTACAATCATAATACCACCAAGCCAAATTAGTCCCCAAACTCATCATTGTTCACATTTTTTTTTGAAGTTGATTACCTTATTTGAGACAATTAAATTGAATTTTATTTGTTGTATCAATAAATCTCCTTCCCATAAGAGATTTATTTATTTGAATACACAAAACCAATCCGGCAATCCTCATTCTCCCATAGTAAATTAATTAACTAAACAAATTAATTAATTAATTATTTTTTCGGAAAAGAAAATAGAAAAAGGAAAGTCTATTGAAAAGTCTTCTCTTACCCTTCCCCCACACACACAAAAACTCTATCTCCCCAGTAATATATTTAAGGATCAAAAAAAGGCATAAACAATCCACTCTCTCATTCTTCAACACAACTCCAATTTTGACTTTTCAAAACTCTTTCTAATCTCCACTCAGTCTCAAAGCCATGGCCGAGTCCCTGAGTTGCTCAGCAGGCCAACTCGCCAGTTTCTTCGGCCCAAATACCACCGACGCCTCGTCAGCCGCGGCCCTAATCTGCTCACAACTCGACACCATCAACAAAAGATTCTCCGACACTACCTTCGCCGTCGACTCTACCTACCTCCTCTTCTCCGCCTACCTTGTCTTCTCCATGCAACTCGGTTTCGCCATGCTCTGCGCCGGCTCCGTTCGCGCCAAAAACACCATGAATATCATGCTCACCAACGTCCTCGACGCCGCCGCCGGCGGCCTCTTCTACTACCTCTTCGGATTCGCCTTCGCCTTCGGCACCCCCTCCAACGGCTTCATCGGCCGCCATAACTTCGCCCTCAAGTCCTTCCCCACCTCCAACTTCGACTACGGCTACTTCCTCTACCAATGGGCCTTCGCC
The DNA here is from genome assembly GCA_019454045.1 of Zanthoxylum bungeanum. NCBI lineage: Eukaryota > Viridiplantae > Streptophyta > Magnoliopsida > Sapindales > Rutaceae > Zanthoxylum > Zanthoxylum bungeanum. Next base: position 12,225 of record SKCR01021500.1, on the reverse strand, counting down.
ATCGCCGCCGCCGGAATCACCAGCGGCTCCATCGCCGAACGCACTCAGTTCGTCGCCTACCTAATCTACTCCTCCTTCCTCACCGGCTTCGTCTACCCCGTCGTCTCCCACTGGTTTTGGTCCGTCGACGGCTGGGCCAGCGCCTCAAATACGGACGACTTACTATTCGGCACAGGAGTCATCGACTTCGCCGGCTCCGGCGTCGTACACATGGTTGGAGGAATCGCCGGTCTGTGGGGCGCCTTCATCGAAGGTCCGAGAATCGGCCGGTTCGACCACTCCGGACGGTCCGTATTACGTGGACACAGCGCCTCACTCGTCGTACTCGGCACTTTCATGCTGTGGTTCGGCTGGTACGGATTCAACCCCGGCTCCTTCACAAAAATCTTAAGCCCTTACGAATCCGGAACATATTACGGCCAATGGAGTGCCGTGGGCCGTACAGCTGTGACAACGACATTGGCCGGATGCACGGCCGCACTAACCACCCTTTTCGGAAAAAGAATCATATCAGGTCACTGGAACGTCACTGACGTGTGCAACGGACTGCTGGGTGGGTTCGCAGCGATCACCGCTGGGTGCTCGGTTGTGGAGCCATGGGCCGCAATCATATGCGGGTTCGTGGCGGCCGTCGTGTTAATCGGATGCAACATGTTAGCGGAAAAGGTGAAGTACGACGATCCGTTGGAAGCTGCTCAGCTGCACGGGGGGTGTGGTGCATGGGGAGTTATATTCACAGCTTTATTTGCTAAAGAAGAGTACGTGAACCAAGTGTATCCGGGTAAACCCGGGAGGCCATACGGGTTGTTCATGGGGGGCGGAGGGAAGCTTCTGGCTGCTCACGTGATTCAAATAGTAGTAGTGGTGGGTTGGGTGAGTGCGACGATGGGACCCTTGTTTTATGTACTTCACAAGCTTAAGCTTCTGAGGATTTCGGCAGAGGATGAAATGGCGGGCATGGATCTGACCCGGCATGGTGGGTTTGCTTATGTTTATCATGATGTTGGTGATGATGATGATAATCAAAAGAATGGGATTCAATTGAGGAAAGTTGAACCCAATGCTACTACTCCTCCTTCAGTGTAGTTAATTAATTAATTAATTATCTTGTTTTTGGGTGTGTATTTTATTTGCAGAATGTATTAAGATAGGCATTTTAGTATTTTGTTCAAATTATCTATAGGGTTAGTGGATAGGAGGAGATGGAGATAATGAAGACTTGGACCATGTTGGTTTGTTTTTCAATTCTTATTTGTTATTCAAAATTATGCAAAATGAATATTTTTAATACTTTAAATTTCTGATTGGTCTGATTTTTAGGGAGTGAGTACATGTTACTTGGAATCTGAAAGTGAAAGTGCTTTTGTAGTCTTGTTTTGGTTTTCCTGTATAAGTTAGTTGTTGCTTCAGCTTTTGAACCTTTTCTTTTATTTGGCTTCTTTTGATTATTATTTTTGGATGCCGCCTTCATTTATTAAAACTTGACTCTGCTTGCCCATTTTATGGTCCCAGGCAGGAGGAGATTCTTGCAATGTCGCTATAAAATTGGAACTGACAAATCTTTTGAATCTGATGTACTGTAATGGTTGATCAAATAGTAATTAATCAATTACTATACAAATATTCAGGTTATTATCATTCGAATATTAAGAATTGGGAAATTATAAGAGGAGGAAGCATTTGGCACTGGGTGTAACAATTAGCTACTATTACAAATATTACATTATACCATTTTTTTTTTAAAACGTTGGAAATCTCGTAACATAGGAGTACAAATTTGGCCCTTCTATAGAGGACACATGTCGGCAATATGAATAAAGCTTCCTCCACAAGATACCGTAAGTGGGCCTGCCGCAAATAGAGATTGGACCAATTGGGGAGTGACACTTGTTGTAACATAGCTGTGACACATGACAATTCGGAACATCTTCCGGTGTCCATGTACCATTGAGTCAATCCATTCTGGAGGAACATCTCACATCCCTCCAAAAAAGTTAAGAGCAATTTCAGAGTAGAGAGGGCAACCCTCCGAGGTGAATCCACCTCGGAAGAAATGTCATTTCGGAGTCCAGAGGATCATGTCAGATCCACTTCGATCTCCGTATCAATGTTAAATTCCTTATAAGATAGTGGACTTATCTGACAACCCACTTACATTAATATAAAAATATAATTGAACATGTATAATTACAAGTGTTAATAATACACTTAATCTCATATTTGAACATGTCATTTGCCATTAGCCCATCATGCAAGTAGACAGATGTCAACCGATGAGTGATTTTCCTCGTATTTCACTTTAGATCACACTTTTTCTACCTACATTTATTAATTTATTTAATACTACTTATGTATAATAAAAAATGTTCTCTTTGATGTTAGCAATAATTTTTTAGATGAGAGTATATGTATTAATTTATTTAATACATGTAATTATATTTCCCATATTGTTGACATCCAAGTAGAAAGTCATTGTAGATTCTGAACAATAGCCGCACTAATCAGGTATGGCGAAGAAGGTTGAGGTCAAGTACAATATGATCTAATGGAAGAAATTCAACAAAATAATTATCCAAATAAATAAAGAAATACAAAATAAATAACAACAAATAAAAAATATATAAGATTTATTAAACAATTAAAGAAAATAGATATATAAAGATTATTAAATAAGTATTAGAGAAAAATGTAAATATAATAAAAATAAAAATTTAATTAATAAATTAAACTAATATATTTGTGTGTGTGTTTTTTTGGGAGGGATAAAGAAGTAATTTTGGTGCGGGGACAAAAGGGGAGGGGGCGCTGACAGTAGAGGAAAAGCAGCTCTCTTTAGTGTCAATTTATTAAATTAATAGATCCCGATACATTTACCCAAAATTATTTCAAAAGGCAAAACAATCTTTTTAACTCATTTATGATTTCCCAATATCTTAATATTCAAATATAGACTGAATTCTCTTTTAATCCATAGAGTTTTAACTTAAAATTCTAATAAATTAGGAATCGAAATACAACAAAAAGTATTTTGAATGATTTTTAAAAATACAAAAACTAGTTGCTTAACCTTTTTCCCCTTTTCCAATATTACTGTCTAAGAAGTGTATGGTATTTTATGATAACTTCAAGTATAATATAGTATCTTATAATATATTTTAGTGATATTCTTTTTCTCCTCTCAAATTTACTAATAGGGTTTGTTATTGAAAGTTGATTAGAAAAGTTTTAAACACACAATTAGAGGGATTTAACACATGTTAGAATTTGATTAGTGCTCAAGTTTAATTATAATTACAGAATCTCTATTCATGTTATGCCATTATCAATATGACAACCCATTTTCATTTTCCAAGAAACTTATATTAATTGAAAAGTTAGACAATCAAGGAATGTCATCTAGGGTTTTGATTTTATTCTATCAAATTTGATTTGTTTGTTTTTTTTTTTTTTTTTTTTTTTTTTAAATATGAAAATGTTATTAATTGATAACTTTAACTTAAAGTGATCTAGACAGATGATGGGCCAAAGATTATAATAATCAAATTATTTTTTTGAATACTAATGCAAGTAGATCCATCATCCACGTTGTTGGTGGTAGCACGATCTTAGTAAAGTATTAACAGAGTTTTTAAAAATAATATTTCCAATTAATTGAATTTAAAGTCTCTCTTAATCAAGCCTTTTTAAATACAAATTACAAAATTAAATTTATAATTCACCAAAATAGCACAACTTTTTTTTTTTTTTTTAAAGAAAAATTACTTTCTTTCTTTTATTCAACATTTACTAGCATAGGAGGCACTGGTCTTCCTCAAAATAGACAAAATTTGCTTGCGTTTGTTCTTTATTTAGTTGTCTACTAAAATAGGGAAATCACATCAAATGATAATATAATTGATTTTTTTTTTTAAAAAATAGATTTTAGATTGTTGAGTGCGAGAGGATAATTGTCTTTTGAATATGGTACGTCAAGCATGCATCATATACAAGTCATGTCGTTGTTTTCCATCAATCGCGGAGATTAAAATTTGTGTTTTCATGAGGCGTGTCTTGGTAGTGTAGGATCATGATCTCACTTTGGGGTGATGAGTTCGAATTTAAAGACTGCATTTCTTATAAAAGATTAAGACAGTCGAAAATTATACCTATTTCGTTTAAATCTAAAATAAATAATTTGATGGAAAAATTTTCTAACGATTAAAAAAAAAAAAAGAGAGAGAGAGATTAATATTTGCATCATAAGTAAACCGAGAGAGCCCTATAAAGCATGCATTATGATTTACGCATTGATAAATAACCCACACATGTGAACTTGATAATGATGATCATATATATGCAAGTTGTTGAACAACTTTTGTCATACATTAATTTATACCAAGAAAAAAAAAATTCACTAGATGCCAATCCTATCCTATGGGGCTAGTGGAATGGTAAACGACTTGCATATAGGATAAGATTTCTTGGGATATTTGGTGTTTGAATTATTATTATTTTTAAAATATAAGATAATTTTTAGAGATTTAAAATTAGAATTTTGTTATAAACCACTTATTTATTGAGGATGTGAGCACATCCTCACTTCAATCTTAAGATCGAGTGATTGAATTTATTTGTGTGATATTAATTTTATTAATTCAAATATTTTGAGATAAGTTCTGCTCATATTCATATTGTCATTTATAAATTTTCCAAATGATTTTCATAAGGGATAATAATGTATTAGAAATTAGAAATTTTCATATTAAATTATATTTAGATTCCGCTTTATTATTATTTTAATCGAAGAATTTATCCGAATATATCAATACCAAAACAAGATCGTTTTATATTTGACATATTGAGAGACTAATTTAGACAAAGTAATCCTCAGATAAAATTGCAAAACTATCATTACTATTATAAGAAACTTCCCTCGATTATGATATTTTTTTAATTAAATAATCGAAAGGCCATCAATAGGCTAAACCCTTTTGGTTGAACAAAATAAAAAGATTAAGAAAACGACAAGAAATAAGAAATTCAAACAAGAAATAAATTGGCCACAAAAAAAAAAAAAAAAAAAAAGAAGAAAATTCAAAGATAAGACTTTGCATATTGCATCAAAAAAGTAAATGTCAAGAAGCTATTGGTTTTGGTAAGCAATCAATGTGGAGAAGACTTGGAAAGTTGCTTTGTAGACTTAGAAAACAAATTATTAAAAGAAAAAAGAAGAATCATTTTTATTTTTATTCATTAGAATGCTTTTTTATTTTTTATTTTTTATTTTTATCACACGGCCGCCATTCAAAATAATTTTTTCAATTATTTATTTCACTTCAACACAAGCACCGTACATCATCAATGATACAATAGTTTGATTTTTTTGATGCTTCAAAAAGTCATGTGTTCACTATGGAAGAAGAGTGGTTGGATATTTGTCATTGCAATTTGTAAAAGATAGATAGTAGCTTAATTAAGCACAAAATAATGTACAAAGGTTCTTAAGGATCTAACAAATGAGTAATTATTTGATACAACGAACACATATGTGACGTGATATTATCAACAAATTAATAAATGACATGTATGATTTAATATCAATATTTTTAGTTGTTTTTTTAATATTTTAACACGTGTGGAAATGAATGATTAAGTTATTGCATTGTATACTCGTATTGTAAAAAAAAAAAAAAAAAACTGATGTAGAAGTTGGGTGGAATAAGGCAATGAGTGGGGTACTTATAGCTACAAATTTATTATACAATTGGGCCACGGCCCAATTGGGATGCTCTAATACGAAGCCGGCCCAAGTGTGCAAATGCAACGATAAGAAAGCGAAAATTATAAAGTAAAAAAGAGCTGCATTTTGTGGGGCTCTCACTTCATGGAGCTCCTCCTTACAAGCTCTGCTACATTTTCTCCTCTATCTTCTAATTTAACTATCTTTAACTTCAACAGAATCCCCAGCTTCACATTCAAAGCCCCTCTTTTTCAGGTACCCTTTCATTAAATTTATTTATTTATTTTAATATTTTCACATACATATTTATTAACTGCATGAAACGGTTTGTGAGCTTGTTCAGTCATATATGTTTGATAAATTTGGATACGGCAAGAGTCTTTGACTTTTCCAGTGATTTAATGCATCTGGGTTTATTGAATTTTCTTATTTGGATTTAGTTTTTTCTTTTTTTTTTTTAGTTGAATGCAATTGTATATTTTTATTGGTTCATAAACTAGAACGGCACAACTGACTAATGCTATGGAAGACCATTACTTGTGAGTTGAGAATTAATATAATGTTTAATTAATTGGGAAATTTCGTATACTTTGTGGCTTTGTGCTTGCTTGTTAAGTTAGTTCATTTAGGCAGTTGGTGACTGGCCATATTGTGAAGTAGATTGCAGTCAAATTTGCAGAATGTAATCTTTATTTTAGTGATAGCGGTTGGTTGGTTTGTAAATTTGATTGGGATTTATACTAGTGCAGCCATGGAAATATCAGTCTGTGGGGATTGTAGAAGCCCGACAACAGGGTTTCTTGTTGTGCAAAAGGACAGATATAAGTAAAAGACTCGGAAGTTGCGGAAATTCTGTTGGAGCTTCTAAACATGAATTATTGTTTCGGCACTTGTGCAAGCTGAAAAAGAGCTTTTCTTCTCAGTGTGGACTGATTTCTATCAACTATACAAGCATTCTTCCGAAAGCGAGGAATTGTTCAGACAGAATCAGGCAACATGTTTCTGTTCTTTTTGTCCAGTTCGTTTTTACCATGATGCTTGTAATGTCAACTTCTTTTTCTGTTAGCGAGACTCCATCCTGTAAGTTAACACTTTTTAAATATAAATTTTTTAGCTAGCTGTAAAATTATGGTAAGATAAGGTTGTATATTTCACTGCATTGTAATTCTCTTTTCATTTTCTGTTGTGCAGGGGCCCTCAGTGAAGAGAATCGCCTCTTCTTAGAGGCATGGAGAACAATTGACCGTGCATATGTTGACAAAACTTTCAATGGTCAAAGCTGGTTTCAGTACAGAGAAAATGCACTACGAAATGAGCCAATGAACACCCGAGAAGAAACATGTATCAATTATTTTCTCATCTATCACTGATCTTCGTTATTTTGCTGAACCTTTCCAAATTAAAATGATGTTAAAATAATTGGATTTTCTATCACTCAAAATAATTTGGTTATGTTTTTCAATTTTGCTGACTTCCTTAGTATTTGGATGATTACAATGTCATGTATAGCTGATCATGTGTGCTACTACTAACCGTTACCATTGAGGAGAGTCACAGTATTTCATGAAACTACAACATAGAATGGTATTGGGTTGGACCTTGGCAGAAGGATCTGCAAACAAATAATTTGGGCAAGAAATAGACTGCTTGCTGATGAATAATAGTACAATTAGTTAAAGGCATCTTTTTTGTCTTTTATGTGTACCACCTTTCTAAGTCCTAGAATGTATTTGCATGCAGACATTGCCATAAGGAAGATGCTTGCTACGTTGGATGATCCTTTCACACGATTTCTGGAACCTGAAAAGTTTAACAGTTTGCGGGTATGAGACATTTTTTTACTCGCTAACCTATTACTTTTTCGATTGAAAATTGAGAAGTGAGTATACCAAGTCTATTTTCCCTATAATCTGATTGGAGAGAACTTTTGCTTAATTGGACTTTATCCTTAAGCCTCTTCATATCTTCTTTGAAGGCAGTCTGGAACTCAAGGGGCTGTTACAGGTGTTGGCCTATCAATAGGCTACCCAACAGCTTATGATGGATCATCTGCCGGACTACTTGTTATTTCAGCTGCTCCAGGGGGTCCCGCAAATAGGGCTGGGATTTTGTCTGGAGATGTTATTCTGGCAATAGATGATACAAGCACAGAAAGCATGGGCATATATGATGCAGCAGAGAGATTGCAGTAATTGTCTTTTGTTTGAAAAGAAAAATCAATCTATTAGTTTCAATAAATTACATAGAACTAGATTCTTTCGAGAGCAGTAGGCTCTACTCTCTGGAAAATATTAGCTTGGCATCTTGCATTTGATGGTTATTTTTTCCTTTGATTTAGATGCTGTTTGCCTCTAATTTATCAGAGATTTGAAGCATTTATTATTGCATATTGGCTGGTGTTTCATGACATATCTCGCTCACAGGAACTAGTTTTCCATTTATTGGCCAATGACAGTGTAGTGTAGAGGGAAGGATCTTCTTCTATGGTTTGGAGTTGGTGCCATTCTGAAATATGTGGTAAAAAGAAATTGGTAAATTTAGAGCAGACCTGATGTGTGTGAATAGAATCAGTAGATGATGATGCCTGTTTCATCACTTTGGAAACTGGGCTGTTGATACTTCAACACATTTAATGATGATTAATGTGCTCTGAGTATCATCGTAACACATACACTTACTGTCTGGTTATTATTTTTTCATTTTGCATTTGAATACTCAATTTGGAGAAGCTATATATTTCTTGAGCTTTCCGATTTTGTTAGTATTATCTAATTACTCTTTCTTTTAGTTCTGGGATAAATTTTTTTAGAAGAGTGAGGTTTTTCTCAGTGAGGTTTTTCTCACACTTCCCTTTTAGTTGTTTATGATTTGCCTAAAGTTTTCTACTGAATGTCAGGGGACCTGAAGGAAGCCCAGTGGAATTAACTGTCCGCAGTGGAACTGAGATAAAGCATCTAGCTTTGACGTAAGTTCTGTATGGTGAAATTCCATATCTAAGGGAAACTGTGTTCCAATCCTTTTCGGGTTAAAGAGTTTTCCATTTCACTATTTTAGTTTTATACCCCTTTTAATGTTTTACTTCATTTTCTACCATACTTACTACGTATGTTCACGTGATAAATTTGTCATTTGAGTGGTATGGCATCTGCATTTTTTTAGTATTTAAAAGTAATGGATTCGATTTAACTACTGTTTTCCAGGAGAGAGAAAGTGTCACTGAATCCGGTGAAGTCTAGGCTATGTCAGGTTCCTGGTTCAGGGAAGAATTCCCCTCGGATTGGTTATATTAAATTAACCTCGTTCAACCAAAACGCTTCTGGTAAGTGGACATAAGTAACTGTTGTTAGTTTGACAGGAAGTATCAAGCTATCATTCAAAAATGTTTAAGCAGAAAATTTACTTGTCTTCAAGGCCTGAAACCTCATTGAATTGACAAAGGGGAAAAATATAAAAATAAAAATAAAACTCAGTAATATTTTTCTGTCATTGAATTGACTATGGCATGGTTTGAACAATTCCATGGACTGCTTTTAAATGAAACCTTTTTCAAGCGATTTCATGTTGATTTCCTTATACGGTTCGACTTCTTTTCTTTTTAAGCTTATTTATTGTGATTTTTCATGGTTTACAATCTTAGACACGTACCGCTGTTTACTCTTTTTTCCCTCCTTATTGTTGAGAATTTACTTTTCTTGTAGGGGCTGTCAGGGAAGCAATTGATACTTTAAGGAGTAATAGCGTCAATGCATTTGTGTTGGACCTACGAGATAATAGGTGATTAACTTTCAACATGCTCAATTCTTCACTTGGCCCTTTGGCAGGATTTCTGAAAGCTTAAATTTCTGCAGTGGTGGTCTTTTCCCAGAAGGAATTGAGATTGCCAAGATTTGGTAAGTTAAAAATCTGGAGTATGAATGCTAAATGATATAAGCTTATGGTTCTTGATTTTTCAGTAAATTGACGGTGAATAAAAAAACATCCCGACACGCGCGCGCACACACACAAAGGTTTTACCAGCCAACAAGTTATATACAACATAAATTTAGTAAATGTTATTTCTTGATGCTTTCACTTGGCACAAATTCTGAGTCACACGTGTTTGTATATTTTTACAATGCATGCCCTCAACTTTCTTTCTAAGTTACAATCATGACTCATGAGGGCCATTAGTTCATTTCTTGTTATGGTTGCGACTTGTGATACAGTGAAGTCTTGCTTATTTGGAATGTACTTTTTACCCTGTCTATCTATAATCATTCAAAATTGTGTAAATTGATCCTTTTGCCTCCTCAGATAAATCAAGTGCACTTTAGTCTCATTTTTCATATCTAACATGATACCAAAGAGCTATCAGGCCTTCATCACACTACCCTTTTTATGGTTGTGAAATTCAATCTTCAAATCAATTGCATTGTAATGTCAAGTTTTTTTCCTAATCTTTTCTTTGATAATTCCACCCGAGCTCATACATGGAAACTTGGGCGTTGCTTTTTTTTCCCCCCACCGAGTGATCCAAGGAGTGATAGTTTGTATGTCGCTCCAGTTAACCTGAGATTTAAGGATTTCTCTGTAGCTGTGGTAGGACTGTTTATACCCCATGACTATACATGAGAATCAGATTTTCTGCATCAAAATATAATTGGATATAGAATCTTCAAGCTTACTGTTTTGCAAAATAAGGTAGATGAACATGGTCCATGTATATGTTGAGAAACTCTTCAAATATATATGATACACTTATTCTCATTGTCTTGCTTCATGTTCAAATAATATGGGAAAATTCTATTAATTAGCCATTTCCATTCAGGTTAGATAAGGGTGTGATTGTGTATATTTGTGATAGTCGTGGTGTTCGAGATATATATGATACAGATGGAACTGGTGCAGTAGCAGCTTCAGAGCCCCTAGCTGTGCTGGTATGCTTTTGTATAGTTCATGGTTTTAAAATTTGGTCGTGATGATACTTGATTTTTAAGAGAGAGATTTGCAATTATTTTAATCTACTCCAATAAATAGGTGTTCAGAATTGTCAATGAACTTTGAGCTGTATTCATTTCTTATGTCTCTCGGCCAATGGTTCTCTGATCCTTTGTCAGGTGAACAAGGGAACTGCAAGTGCAAGCGAAATATTAGCTGGAGCGTTAAAAGACAATAAACGTGCTGTGCTGTTTGGAGAACCGACATTTGGAAAGGGGTAAACTTGTTTTCTGCTAAATCATTTATACATTATATGTTATAAAGTCCTGACTTCGGTTTTTGTTCCACACTGCAGCAAAATCCAGTCAGTTTTTCAACTGTCTGATGGTTCCGGCTTGGCTGTTACAGTTGCCCGTTATGAGACACCAGCTCACACTGATATTGACAAGGTCTGCTGCTGATTCTAAGCTCCCCTCCCCCGCTTATTGCTTTAAACTTAAATCTGCTTTTCGCCTTGCCCTATGTAGGTTGGTGTAATTCCTGATCATCCTCTGCCAAAGTCATTTCCGAAAGATGAGGATGCTTTTTGCGGTTGCCTCCAGGATCCTGCATCAACTTGCTACATCAACAGAGGCCAGCTGTTCTCAAGATAAGATTTTTTATTAAACAGCATTGAATGCCAAGAATTCTATGTAGTTTTAACATTCTTTTGGAGATTTATTATTTCTTTATTAAGTATAAAATTAATTTGTAGAGATGAATGTCATCTGTATACAGAAAACAAATTTGTATTAATTTGTAAATTTATTGTACCAACGAGAACTCTTTGGTCCTATGGCTTGCCCTGTGTAACTTGATCAAATCTTCTTCTGCTACAGACATTGAGCACTCATTCCAAAACTAGCAACTCCATATTTTCTATCTGCATCCCTTGGGATTGATAAACATCTTTGGATCTTAATAACCCAAAATGGAAACATTGAACTAATCACCAATCCCCAAGCAATTTCAACTTCTTGTACTTGCAGTTTTTCTGGAATGATAAATGGGTATATAATTAACTACTCCAAATTGAAACAAGTTTCCAGTTGATGATGGGAGATAATGGACAGAGAGGGATATTACTAATTCTCCCGTCTAGACTTTCCACAATTGAGATGAAGTGTTGGATATTGGAAGAGATTAGACCATAAAAATAGGTCGTAAGACGTATCCAGTGCACAAAGCTCCCATTACAAGCAAGTTCTGAAGAAAATCCCGATGTACGCAAGTCTTATCCCTATTTTTTTTTTCAAGAGGCAAAAATTGTACCTAAGTTCCATTTTCTGCATTTTTCTGGGCAAAAGGCCTCAAGGATGATTGGCCATGAGCTGACAACTGACAAGCATTCCTTCAATGGTAAAGTTAGCATGCATTACTGATTGTAGCTACTTATGGAGTAAACAGCACTACGTAAATGGCACTACTTGTTGGAAGATTCTGCACTCAATTTTCAGCATGAAACTGAAATAAAACTATTCATGTTGGATGGACCAAACTAAATATCTGAGAATGTACTGGACATTCAGAAAGATCCTCAAATCAAAATA
>SKCR01021499.1:0-17773 GCA_019454045.1 Zanthoxylum bungeanum | reverse complement strand
GGGAAAAAAATAGATTAATTATCATATTCAATTTTAAAATGATAAAGGAAAATATAAATTTTGTGTAAAAAACCAAAGAATCTCCGCTAACTAAATATATATGGCCGAGTTTGATAGAAAATATAATTAATTTTATAAATTATGAAACAAATGTTATAATATAAATTAATATTAAAGTTAACGTACAAAATAATTTTATATTAATGTGGTTTAATTTTATGAATATTTACTAACGTTATATCGTATCAATTATATATTTAAACGTCAATATATACACTAATTTATAAACCCACCAGATAGTCTTTTCTCTTCACATTTTTTAATTTTAATCTCCTTCTTGTTCTTTGAGAAGCAAATTCGATATGAGTTTTGTGTGATGAAAATAATTGGTGTATATAATTTATTAATATGTATTGAGATTATATTGTACTATGTATGATGGTGAATGACATGACGATATTGAAAGTTGAATATAGTCATACAATTATTTTTTTCTTGACATAGGTGGAAATCCCATCATCAAACTACTCATTCCGAATTTAAGCAGAACAAGTAAAATCTCCGATTATTTCAGATTCTTATAAGAAACGCACTTCATAAATTCGAACTCAAAATCTTGAAATGAGATCTCAGGCCCTATACTCTCAAACCACCCATTGAATATTATAATCATACAATTACGTAAACATAAATACAATTTAGATGGTCAAATCTTCATCCAAATGTCATTTAAAACTAAAGGATTCTAGATATGAAATAATTCAACTTAGAAAAGTATTATATTTAGATATGTGTAATTAGTCTTCTTTCTTTTCTGCTGTATTTGTACAAATGACACCTCAGCAAGTTAGTTACAGCTGGTGTCAGCTGGTGTATATATATAGAGTTGCTCTCTTCATTTGTGTGTGCGTGAAGCCTTGTAATACACACGCACATTGTGTGTTTTCTAAGATTCAAGCTTCTTCCTAATAGAGATAATTTTCTCAGTCATTTTCCATCTCTTTCTCGGTTGCCAAACACCTTGTACAAAAACAGTTCAAACTTAATTTGGTATCAGAGCAGTCAGATCTAACATCTTGTCCACAGATCTTGCAATGTCTTCAGCAAACAGCTCACAGATTACCGGAATCCCATTCACTTTCTCAGCGCTGATTAAACTTGATCGTAGCAACTACATGATCTGGAAGTCACATGTCATTTATTCTATCAAAGGCAATGGACTTGAGAAGCTGGTTCAAAGTAAATAAGTTCCTGAAGGATTCAATCCAGAGCTGTGGAGCATACAAGATCAGTTGTTGATGAGCTGGCTTATGTCATCAATGAGCATGTAGATTCTAGTGTTGGTTGCAAGCTCAGAATCATCTTTTGAGTTATGGAAGAAGCTTGAAAAATAATTTGGATCAGAAACTGAAGCAAAAAAGGTTCAGCTTAAGGCTCAGTTGACTAATTTGAAGAAAGAAAATATGTCATTATCTGATTACTTTGCAAAACTGAAGAATCGTACTGATAATCTAGATGTAGCAGGCTATGATTTTATCACACATTTAATCACACCTCTTGGACAAGAATATGATCATGTTGTGGTCTTGATTACTGCTAATCTTGCTGCCCTGAGTGTTGATGATGCTTATGGTATGTTACTCACACATGAAGCAAGACTTGAAGGACATCACATGTATAATGTCAAGGACTCCAATACTGTCTTTAATGCAAATCTGTCACATGTTGCTTATAATCAAATGAATAATCAGGGAAGAGGAAACAATAATGGTGCAAATAGAGGAGGTTTCAATGGTTTTGGCAGAGGTAATATATTTCACAGTGGCCAAGGCAGGAATGGAAACTGGAATAATGGTGGAAATCAGTGGAATCAAGGAATAGGAAATTACGGCAAGTTTGGCAGAGAAGGTTATGGTTTTGGGAGAGGAAACTATCTCTCAACTAATAATAGCAGTGGAAACTGGAGTAGTGGAGGAAACCAGTGGAATCAAGGAAGATGATACTATAATGAGTTTGGTAGATGAGGCTATAGTGCTGGAAGAGGCAATTATAATTCAGCAAATGCTACTGTTGTGTGTCAGATCTGCTTCAAACATAGACACACAGCAGTGGAGTGCAAAAATAGGTTCAACAAAGATTATGTTGGAAATTCTTGTAATATTCATTAAAGGATGTATGTATATGTCTTTTGTATGCAAATGGTGCATGAGAGGGGTGTTAGAAAAATGCTTATTTATAAGCATTTTGAGGCTCAATTTTAAGCATGGTCCACTTCGTGTTAGTGGTTGTTATTGAATGATTCGGATACTCCTCCGTGAGTACTTCGAAATGGTATATTCATATGCTTAAAATGGTGCTTGGGTGAATGAGAAATTGTTGCTCAAAGTTCACAATTTTCAAGCCTTTTGTAATTCCATAACAGCTAATTTAATTAGCTTGGTGGTTACAAAGTTTAATCTCCATAAGTGCTAATCTAATTAGCTTGGTGGTTATATGTTTAATTTCCATTAGTGCTAATTTAATTAGCTTAGTGGTTACAACAATGTGTAACATCTCCCATTATGAAATTTAATTGGCAAGTTAATTTCTATTAATTGAGATGTGTTTTTCTTTTCCTATATAAACAACATCAGTTCTTGTTTTCAAGATATGAAATAGAAAATAGAGAAAGACATAGCACACACACGAAAGATCATTTTCTTTGTTTTGTTAAAAGGAGAGTTCAAACACTTGTGGTTCGTTGGATACGAGTCTGGTGGTGCCCTTTCTCGTACGTTTCCGTTGTATCCTGGGAAACAATCGTCTCACGTTCTACTGCACCTACGGTAGGGGACGAATTTGTTTTAAGGATATTGTTGTTTTACAACAAGCCTCGGGAAAGTTCTGATCTGCCAACAGCCTCTGCCTCAGCTTCGCTTCAGCCTCAGCTTCATCTTCTGCCTCTGCCTGCCATCAGCATCTGCCAACAGCCTCTGCCTCAGCTTCAGCTTCTGCCTCTGCCTGACTCAGCATCTGCCAACAGCCTCTGCCTCAGCATCAGCATCTGCCAACAGCCTCGCTGCCTCAGCTTCAGCCTCTGCCTCAGCTTCATCTTCTGACTCTGCTTTCAGCCTCAGCCTCTGCTGTCAGCCTCTGCCTTCAGCCTCTGCCTCTGCTCATCAGTCCCTGCCTCCGCTTTCAGGGTCTGCCGTTAGGGTCTGCTCCGAGGATAATAATTATAATTGTAATTTTTGTCATATTCGGATTTCCCAATTACCGTGTAATAATTGTAATAATTGTTATCTACAGTCTTAAAACAAATTCGTACTCTGTGGATATGGAAATCAGTCCAAACACAGTAGATCCGAATATGGCAGCCTCTTCGGCTGGCCAGAATGTTGTGGCAGCCCCCGTGGCTGACCAAAGTGCAGTGGCAGCCCCTTCGGCTGGCCAACTTGCATCAGCCTCTGGGCTTAATATGGCAGCCGTTGTGGCTGGCCAAGGTGTTTTCTGCCTCAATGGCTAGACAACCTGTTGGACATGTGAGCCATGTCAATCCTGCTGCGGAAAAACCTGAAAAATTCAGTGGTCAGAATTTCAAAAGGTGGCAACAGAAAATGTTTTTCTACCTGACCACGTTGAACCTTGCGAGGTTTCTAAAGGAAGATGCTCATGTACCCAAAGAGGGTGAGATTGATATCCAAGTCATCAGTGCCATTGAAGCTTGGAAACATTCTGAATTCCTATGTCGGAATTATGTGCTGAATGGGCTAAGTGATTCCTTGTACAGTGTGTACGCTGGAATGAAAACAGCTAAAGGGCTTTGGGAATCTTTAGATCGAAAATATAAAACTGAGGATGCCGGTACTAAGAAATTTGTCGTAGGCCGTTTCCTAGAGTTTAAAATGATTGATTCCAAAACTGTGATAAGCCAAGTACAAGAACTGCAGATTATTCTAGCAGAAATTCATGCTGAGGGAATGAGTTTAAGTGAAACCTTCCAAGTAGCCTCGATAATTGAGAAACTTACCACCTGGTTGGAAAGATTTCAAGAATTATTTAAAGCATAAGCGAAAAGAAATGAGCATTGAAGACTTGGTTCTTAAGCTAAGAATTGAGGAAGATAACCGAGTTTCTGAAAAAAGAGGAATAACTCATGAGGCCAAAGCAAATGTTGTCGAACATGGCCATAAGAACAAGAACCTCAAGAACAAAGGGTCAAAGATGGGCCCTAAAGGAGGAGTTTCCAAGAAATCAAAATTTCAAGGAAAATGCTTCAACTGTGACAAAATGGGTCACAAGTCTTCTGAGTGCAGACTGCCGAAGAAGAAAAAGAAACAAGAGGCTAATGTGCTAGAAAACATGACTCAAGATGTTTCAGACATTAACCTTCTCTGTTGTGGTTTCTGAGGTGAATCTGGTGGGTTCTAACCCAAGAGAGTGGTGGATTGATACTGGTGCCACTCGACATGTATGCTCAGACAAGAGCATGTTTTCTTCATTTGAGCCTGCTGAAAATGGGGAAAAGATATACATGGGAAATTCAGCAACATCTGAGATAGAAGGTCAAGGAAAGGTGATTCTGAAGATGACCTCTGGGAAAGAGTTGACTCTGAACAATGTTCTGTATGTACCTGAAATACGGAAGAATCTTGTGTCTGGATCGCTTCTGAACAAGCATGGATTCCGGATGGTGTTCGAGTCTGATAAAGTAGTTTTGACTAAAAATGGGATGTATGTGGGAAAAGGGTATGTAACTGATGGGCTTTTTAAGCTCAATGTAATGGTTGTTAAACCAAAAATATCAATAAAGCTAGTTCTTCTGCTTATATTGTTGAGTATTCTAATCTTTGGCATGGTAGATTAGGACATGTTAATTTTAATTCATTGCGAAAGTTAATTAACATGAATCATATTCCCAATTTTAAAATTGATAACAAACATAAGTGTGATACTTGTGTTGAGGCAAAACTAACAAGATCATCTTTTCATAGTATTGAAAGAAACTCTGAACCACTTGATCTAATTCATACCGATGTATGTGATTTTAATTCAATACAATCGAGAGGCGGTAATAAATATTTTATTACCTTTATTGATGATTGCACAAGATTTTGCTATGTGTATTTAATGAAAAGCAAGGACGAAGCTATAGAGAAATTTGTTCTCTATAAGAATGAAGTTGAGAACCAACTGAATAAAAGAATTAAGGAGTTAAGAAGTGATCGTGGTGGTGAGTATGTTTTCCCTTTTGAATCACTTTGTGAACAAAATGGAATCATACATCAAACCACAGCTCCTTATTCGCCTCAATCCAATGGGATTGCGGAACGTAAGAATCGTACCTTGAAAGAGATGATGAACGCTATGTTAATCAGCTATGGCTTACCTCAGATTATGTGGGGAGAAGCTGTCTTATCAGCTAATTACCTTTTAAATAAGGTACCACGGAAAAAAGCAGGGAAAACTCCCTATGAAATGTGGAAAGGAAGAGTACCTTCCTATAAATTCCTACGAGTGTGGGGGTGTCTTGCCAAGGTAGTCATTCCTCCACCTAAAAATGTGAAGATAGGACCAAAAACTGTTGATTGCATTTTCATAGGATATGCACATAACAGTAATGCTTATCGATTTCTTGTGCACGAGTCTAATGTACCAGATATTCACAAGAATACGATAATGGAATCGAGGAATGCATCCTTTTTCGAATACGTTTTTCCTTGTAAAACTAATTTGAATTCAGATGTGCACAAACGGGCACATGAGACTATCATTGAAGATAGTCAGGACCGAGAACAAATTAATGTTCCAGAAGATCAACAAGTTGTTGAACCTGAACTAAGACGTAGCAAAAGAGCTAGAACGGAAAAATCATTTGGTCCAGATTTTCTGACATTTTTGCTAGAAAATGATCCTCAAAGCTATAACGAAGCTGTAAGGTCAGCTGATGGTGCCTTGTGGAAAGATGCCATCAATAGTGAAATTGAATCCATCTTACAAAATCACACCTGGGAGTTAGTGAATCTTCCTCCAGGATGTAAACCTTTAGGGTCCAAGTGGATTTTCAAAAGGAAAATAAAGGCAGATGGATCAATTGACAAGTACAAAGGAAGACTTGTAATTAAATGTTATAGACAACGTGAAGGTCTTGATTACTTTGATACTTATTCTCCTGTAACGAGAATAAATTCCATAAGGATGATACTAGCGATTGCAGCTTTGCGCAATCTTGAGGTACATCAGATGGATGTGAAAACAGCCTTTCTGAATGGAGATTTAGATGAAGAAATCTACATGGAACAACCTGAAGGTTTTATAGCTCCAAGACAAGAAAAGAAAGTCTGTAAGTTAGTTAAATCCTTGTATGGATTGAAACAAGCCCCGAAACAGTGGCATAAAAAGTTTGATGACACCATGTTGGCAAATGGTTTTAAAATCAATGAATGTGATAAATGCATTTATGTCAGAGAGACAGAAGTTGGCTATGTCATTTTATGTCTCTACGTTGATGACTTACTGATTGTCGGGAGTAATGTCAAAATGGTGAAATCTACCAAGAATATGCTGAAATCCAAGTTTGACATGAAAGACATGGGTCTTGCAGATGTCATTCTGGGAATAAAGATCTCGAGAAGTCCAGATGGACTTATCCTTGATCAGTCGCACTATGTGGACAAAATTCTTGGTAAATTCAACGATGATGATTCAGCTGTGGCTAGAACTCCTTTAGATGTGAGTTTACACACTATCAAAGAATAGGGGAGATGGTATATCTCAAGTAGAATACTCTAGAGTGATCGGGAGTTTGATGTATCTATCGAGTTGTACAAGGCCTGATATAGCTGTAGGCACTGCATTTTTACGCATAAGTCCCTATGATGAGTCTCATTTTGGAGACACTACCTTTTAAGTCACGGAGGTCACGGGAAACGGACGTCGGAAGGGGAAATTCAGAATAAACAAGGTTCACTGTTTTCGTTAGTGCTACGTTCGTGTTTACGTTCGAACGTCAAACGGATTGCGGGCGTTCGTGTCGCGTTCGAGGAAGCGTTCGAACGGTGTCGGTAATTCTGGTTTTGCTGCTAGCCTCTCATCCAGCCCAATTAGCCCCCCAAAGCCCATAAAACACATCCCAATTTAAATAAATAATATTAATTAAAACATTAACTAAATAAGATAATAATTAAATTAATTAAATAATTAAATAAAACATATACCAAACATAAAATAAACAATTACCAACTTAAACTAAAATCATGCCTAAATTAAACAAATCACATACTAAATCAAAATATAATCATGCCTAATTAAAATCAATCAACCAATTATATCCCAATCTAATAAGATTATTCCCAACTTAAAATATTGTATTCCTAATCCAAGCCAATCAAATATTCAACCTTCCCTATCTAGCAAGATTTGTCCCCCCTCAATCTTGACTTCCCTTAACCAAACCAAATCAAATCTCTTGACTTCCCTTAACCAAACCAAATCAAATCCCTTTCCTTGTCAAGCCTAACCCTTTGCCTATAAAAAGAACCCTTCACCAACCTTCTCAACCTTAGTCCCCTAGTCCCTAGTAGCTAGCCCCTAACTCATACACAACACACATAAAAACTACAGGAAGAAGACACCCAAAAACAGTAAGCAAAAGATAAAGAGGAAATAGGAGCAGAACGGAGTTCGAGCCGCAAGCAAAACAGTAAAGACAAAACGAGACGAGAACAGTGAACCAGTGAACCGGGAGAGTCGGAGCATCCACCCTTCCGACGATCGTGTACCGTACATCCGAGAGGTGATTTAAAAGGTTAGACCTGAGGGTACCTTTTCATTAGTTTTATTCATTTTTTATTGAATTCTATTCGCATGAGAGTCGTCTATGAATGCATGTTGTGGTCTTTGAGTAGATAAATATGCATGAATTATGAGATGTAATATGTTGTGGGTATTGGATGAATGAGAGATGTGTCAACTCTCGCGGTATATCGGATGGAAACCCGGACATAAATTTCATAGCCGATTCCGAATGGACGGTAATATGATCTGTACTCGGGCCACAACTCCACGTACCACTTGAGTAAACGGCACATTCTCTTGTTTTGTGTTGCTTTCATTTATTTATTCCTCGTCATTTAAATTATGTATGTCGTTAGTTATGCATGATTCAACCAAGCGCATGGGCTTAGTGAGTTAGTCCAAAGGTCCTCCATTTAGGAGATAAAGAGCCGAAAAGGCCACCTTCGTGACACTACTTCGCCGCGCCGGTTGATGTGTGTTCGGATTGGACGCGAGATACGTTCAATCGGGCATACTTGGTTGATATGATTGGTTCTATTCTTGCATGTGTGATATGACGCGCATGGGCTTAGCATGTTGGTCTAAAGGTCCTCTCTTTGAGAGATCAAGAGCCCCAAAAGGTCACCTTTACGGCAGTGCTTCGCCGCGCCCTTTTATTTTCTGTTTATGTATTGCATCAGGTCCGTGTCCGTTCGAACGCGTTCACTAACGCAACTCGAACGCGCATGTGTTTTTGCCTTATTATGTGTCGGTCTCGTATCCGTTCGAACGCGTTAATAAACGCCATACGAACGTGAGCTTTCTGTCTCATCTCCGTTCGACGCGTTTACAAACGCTACTCAAACGTGAGCATTCTGTCTCGTCTCCGTTCGAACGCGTTTACGAACGCTACTCGAACGTGAGCATTCTGTTTCATTTCCGTTCGAACGCGTTTACGAACGCTACTCGAACGTGAGCATTCTGTTTCATTTCCGTTCGAACGCGTTTACGAACGCTACACGAACGCACACACACTGAACTGAGTCTGTCTTATTATATTCATGCATAATTGCCTATTAGTTGATCTTTCTTATGCAAATGTGTCACAATTCGTATGCTTATATCATGATAACATTTGAGCATTATTTCTTGCGGTATATCGGATGGAAACCCAGACGTAAATTCCGTAACCGATTCCGAATGGACGGTAGTGCGGTCTGTACTTGGGCCACAATTCCACGTACCACTTGAAAAGTGCCCATATGTGTGCTTGTATGGTTAATATGTGTGCTTGTGTTTCTTCCTGAATGTGATATGCAAGTAAAGTTGTATGTTAGTTGCTATCTTGATATATGTTAAGCATGCAAATTTAAATGTAAGATATATGTGAAATACATGTATATTTAGGCGCAATTTTATTTTTTATAATGTGAATTTAGAAGCATGATACCCTTAGGAATAAGTGTTACTTCAGCTTGTTTAAATTATTACATGAATCCTTTCATTACAAGTGACATAAGTAAGGGACCATTCCGAACCCAACGGTTTGAGGTCTTCCCTTGCGAGGGGTGAGTGCGGCCTTAAATCTTTGTCCCGGTTCACACCGGGTGGCGACTCCATGTTATGTAATCCTTCCCAACTAGGCGCGAGCCTAGGAACGGCGTCGCCCAGATTCCTGTGTCCCACAGTCTGGCGACTCCACTGGGGATAGAGAATTGGCCCCGAAATATTGTCTTGTGATGTTTGGATTTATGTTTTAATTGACCGCGTCTATAGTGGGTAAAGTGAGGGTTTAATCAAAGGCATTTTAAGGCTAGGTAATGGTTTGGTGTCCTCCTTCATTCACTACCTTTCTAGAAGGAAAAGCTGTGAAGGCACCTATATGGCCATCTACTTGTAGCCTTTGTGATGGACTAATTTGGAGGACTCGTTGTTTATTCCTGACAACAAGCGATAAGAGCCTAAGAGGCTTGGGTATTTAAGTGAGCCTCGCTCCACCTTCCCTCTGGGGGATCTACAACGGGAAATCCATTTGACAGTCCGTCACACACCATAGCTCATTGGCACGTACCTTAGTGTATAAAAAGGGGTGCGCTCACTTGGTTGCTCGAACCCTTGAGTGGGGAGACCTAGTTGTGGGCCATCCTTCGCCGGTGAGAGCCTTTGTCTATACTCTTACTAACCCACCCATAGACCGGGTTGGCTAAAGTAGCAATTATTTCCTTGAATATGTGCTTGTGGACCATCCTCATTTGGATGCAGTTGGACTATTGTCAGAAATGCGGGCTGTTGGGCCATTTAAACTGGGGCAAGTTCGTACCTTATGACTATTAGGCCAAAAGCTTCTGAAATGTTGATGGGCCACTTTGTAAAAAAATTATTATGTCATGTTTGCATCATTTTTTATGCTTGTGTTTGGGAACATCGTTGTTTGGATCCATTTGGACCATTTATCATGGGATATGGGCTTGTGGGCCATTTAAACTGGAACAAGAACACATCTTATGACGATTGGGCCAAAAGGCTTCTAAATAACAGTGGGCCATTTTATGATTGTGTTCGGAATATTATCATTTGGATTTAGTTGGGCTCTTTGCCATAAGACATGAACTCGTTGGGCCATTTAAACTGGGACGGGTTCACTTCTATGACAGTTGGCCCAAAAACTTCTAAAATGGTGATGAGCCGATTTGTGTGAAAATTTTAATGAGTTGATATATTTCTTGTATCGCATGCATATCATGCATCACATGCACCTCATGCATACATGCACCATGTTAACTCCCTTTTGATTTAAAAGCCATCATAGATGCATGTTGGTTAGGGAAGATGACAGACTTGTCAAAAGACCAAGCAGCCACCAAGAATACTGGCAGAAGACCTAGCTCAATGAGATAGGAAACCCAATCATGCATGCATACATGCACGTAACACATTTTGCATCCCTTTTGTGTTTGTTCTGTTTTGTAATAACAGGTTTCAGAAGAGAAAAAGAGAAAGCGGCAAAGACAAGACAACCAGAGTCAGCAACATATGAGTAGTAGTTTTGGGGATGAGTCCCAGGGTCGAGGCCCACATCGTCAGAGTGTTGGAATGAATCCTGGGGTTGAGGCCCATGTCAGCAATTTCAGAAATGAGTCACAGGGGCGAGGCCCGTATCTGTATCAGTCTGGGGGCGAGGCCCATATCAATATCAGTTTAGGGTCGAGGCCCACATCAAACACAGTTTGGGATGAATCTCGAGGGTCGAGGCCCACATCAGCATCAATCTGGGGGCGAGGCCCATGTCAGTAGCAGTTGGGGCGAGGCCCACTTCAGCAATCAGTTTTGGGGATGAGTCCCAGGGTCGAGGCCCACATCAAACACAGTTTGGGATGAATCCTGAGGGTCGAGGCCCACATCAGCATCAATCTGGGGGCGAGGCCCATGTCAGAGCAGCAGTTGGGGCCGAGGCCCACTTCAGCAATCAGTTTTGGGGATGAGTCCCAGGGTCGAGGCCCACATCAAACACAGTTTGGGATGAATCCCGAGGGTCGAGGCCCACATCAGCATCAATCTGGGGGCGAGGCCCATGTCAGTAGCAGTTGGGGCCGAGGCCCACTTCAACATCAGTTTTGGGGATGAGTCCCAGGGTCGAGGCCCACATCAAACACAGTTTGGGAATGAGTCCCAGGGTCGAGGCCCACATTATATCAGTATCAGCATTGTCAGGTATGACATTCTGGGGGCGAGGCCCATATTACATCAGATCAGTTCTGCCGAGAATGGCACTCCGAGAATGGAGATATGGTCCGGAATGGGCAGTTCAAGAATGAACAAGTCGAGAATGGCACTCCGAGAATGGAGATATAGTCCGGGAATGGACAGCTCGAGAATGAGCACGCCGAAAATGGCACTCCGAAAATGGAGCACGGTTCGGAAATGGACCATCATCTCATCACTTGCCGAAAATGGCACTCCGAAAATGGAGCACGGTTCGAAATGGACCATCATCTCATCACTCGCCGAAAATGGCACTCCGAAAATGGAGCACGGTTCGAAATGGACCATCATCGCAACAGTTCGGGAACAAAGCCCAGAGGAAGAAAGCCTCATATCAGTATAAGTTTGAGAACAAAGCTCAAGAGGAAGAAAGCCTCATATCAGTATAAGTTTGAGAACAAAGCCCAGAGGAAGAAAGCCTCATATCAGTATAAGTTTGAGAACAAAGCTCAAAGGGGAAGAAAGCCTCATGACAGTACAGTCCGGGAATAAAGCTCGGGAGGAATAAAGCCTCATATCAGCACAGTTCGGGAACAAAGCCCAGAGGAAGAAAGCCCCATATCAGTATAAGTTTGAGACAAAGCTCAAAGGGGAGAAAGCCTCATGACAGTACAGTCCGGGAATAAAGCTCGGGAGGAATAAAGCCTCATATCAGCACAGTTCGGGAACAAAGCCCAAAGGAAGAAAGCCTCATATCAGTATAAGTTTGAGAACAAAGCTCAAGGGGAAGAAAGCCTCATATCAGTATAGTTTGAGAACAAAGCTCGGGAGGAAGAAAGCCTCATATCAGTATAAGTTTGAGAACAAAGCTCAAAGGGGAAGAAAGCCTCATGTCAGTACAGTCCGGGAATAAAGCTCGGGAGGAATAAAGCCTCATGTCAGTACAGTCCGGGAATAAAGCTCGGGAGGAATAAAGCCTCATGTCAGTACAGTTCGGGAACAAAGATCGGGAGGAATAAAACCTCACCTCAACAGCTCGGGAATAAAGCTCGGGAGGAATAAAGCCTCATCTCAACACAGTTCGAGAATGAACAAGCCGGGAATGGCAATCCAAGAATGGAGCAGAGTTCAAGAATGAACAAGTCGGGAATGGCACTCCAAGAATGGAAGCACGGTTCGGGAATGGACCAACTTTACAGTAACAGTTCGGGAATGGACCACATCACAACACGGTCGGGAATGAACCAGGGGTCGCAGCACCTCACCACCCAAATCAACTCAACACATGGTAAGTCAAGTGGCAGCTGGCGAGCCAGGTGGTAGTAGAAATGCATTGCATAACTTTGATAGGATTGTCACTGTTGCACATTACACAAGTCCCATCAAAGTGGGGGCGACTGTAGGCACTGCATTTTTACGCATAAGTCCCTATGATGAGTCTCATTTTGGAGACACTACCTTTTAAGTCACGGAGGTCACGGGAAACGGACGTCGGAAGGGGAAATTCAGAATAAACAAGGTTCACTGTTTTCGTTAGTGCTACGTTCGTGTTTACGTTCGAACGTCAAACGGATTGCGGGCGTTCGTGTCGCGTTCGAGGAAGCGTTCGAACGGTGTCGGTAATTCTGGTTTTGCTGCTAGCCTCTCATCCAGCCCAATTAGCCCCCCAAAGCCCATAAAACACATCCCAATTTAAATAAATAAATATTAATTAAAACATTAACTAAATAAGATAATAATTAAATTAATTAAATAATTAAATAAAACATATACCAAACATAAAATAAACAATTACCAACTTAAACTAAAATCATGCCTAAATTAAACAAATCACATACTAAATCAAAATATAATCATGCCTAATTAAAATCAATCAACCAATTATATTCCCAATCTAATAAGATTATTCCCAAACTTAAAATATTGTATTCCTAATCCAAGCCAATCAAATATTCAACCTTCCCTATCTAGCCAAGATTTGTCCCCCCTCAATCTTTGACTTCCCTTAACCAAACCAAATCAAATCTCTTGACTTCCCTTAACCAAACCAAATCAAATCCCTTTCCTTGTCAAGCCTAACCCTTTGCCTATAAAAAGAACCCTTCACCAACCTTCTCAACCTTAGTCCCCTAGTCCCTAGTAGCTAGCCCCTAACTCATACACAACACACATAAAAACTACAGGAAGAAGACACCCAAAAACAGTAAGCAAAAGATAAAGAGGAAATAGGAGCAGAACGGAGTTCGAGCCGCAAGCAAAACAGTAAAGACAACGAACGAGAACAGTGAACCAGTGAACCGGGAGAGTTGCGGAGCATCCACCCTTCCGACGATCGTGTACCGTACATCCGAGAGGTGATTTAAAAGGTTAGACCTGAGGGTACCTTTTCATTAGTTTATATTCATTTTTTATTGAATTCTATTCGCATGAGAGTCGTCTATGAATGCATGTTGTGGTCTTTGAGTAGATAAATATGCATGAATTATGAGATGTAATATGTTGTGGGTATTGGATGAATGAGAGATGTGTCAACTCTCGCGGTATATCGGATGGAACCCGGACATAAATTTCATAGCCGATTCCGAATGGACGGTAATATGATCTGTACTCGGGCCACAACTCCACGTACCACTTGAGTAAACGGCACATTCTCTTGTTTTGTGTTGCTTTCATTTATTTATTCCTCGTCATTTAAATTATGTATGTCGTTAGTTATGCATGATTCAACCAAGCGCATGGGCTTAGTGAGTTAGTCCAAAGGTCCTCCATTTAGGAGATAAAGAGCCGAAAAGGCCACCTTCGTGACACTACTTCGCCGCGCCGGTTGATGTGTGTTCGGATTGGACGCGAGATACGTTCAATCGGGCATACTTGGTTGATATGATTGGTTCTATTCTTGCATGTGTGATATGACGCGCATGGGCTTAGCATGTTGGTCTAAAGGTCCTCTCTTTGAGAGATCAAGAGCCCCAAAAGGTCACCTTTACGGCAGTGCTTCGCCGCGCCCTTTTATTTTCTGTTTATGTATTGCATCAGGTCCGTGTCCGTTCGAACGCGTTCACTAACGCAACTCGAACGCGCATGTGTTTTTGCCTTATTATGTGTCAGGTCTCGTATCCGTTCGAACGCGTTAATAAACGCCATACGAACGTGAGCTTTCTGTCTCATCTCCGTTCGAACGCGTTTACAAACGCTACTCAAACGTGAGCATTCTGTCTCGTCTCCGTTCGAACGCGTTTACGAACGCTACTCGAACGTGAGCATTCTGTTTCATTTCCGTTCGAACGCGTTTACGAACGCTACTCGAACGTGAGCATTCTGTTTCATTTCCGTTCGAACGCGTTTACGAACGCTACACGAACGCACACACACTGAACTGAGTCTGTCTTATTATATTCATGCATAATTGCCTATTAGTTGATCTTTCTTATGCAAATGTGTCACAATTCGTATGCTTATATCATGATAACATTTGAGCATTATTTCTTGCGGTATATCGGATGGAAACCCAGACGTAAATTCCGTAACCGATTCCGAATGGACGGTAGTGCGGTCTGTACTTGGGCCACAATTCCACGTACCACTTGAAAAGTGCCCATATGTGTGCTTGTATGGTTAATATGTGTGCTTGTGTTTCTTCCTGAATGTGATATGCAAGTAAAGTTGTATGTTAGTTGCTATCTTGATATTGTTAAGCATGCAAATTTAAATGTAAGATATATGTGAAATACATGTATATTTAGGCGCATATTTTATTTTATAAATGTGAATTTAGAAGCATGATACCCTTAGGAATAAGTGTTACTTCAGCTTGTTTAAATTATTACATGAATCCTTTCATTACAAGTGACATAAGTAAGGGACCATTCCGAACCCAACGGTTTGAGGTCTTCCCTTGCGAGGGGTGAGTGCGGCCTTAAATCTTTGTCCCGGTTCACACCGGGTGGCGACTCCATGTTATGTAATCCTTCCCAACTAGGCCGCGAGCCTAGGAACGGCGTCGCCCAGATTCCTGTGTCCCACAATAGCCTGTACAGTAAACAAGCTCAACAGATATACGAGTAATCCAGGGGTTGATCACTGGAAAGCAATAGTGAGAGTACTTAGGTACTTACGTTTTACTCGTAATTATGGGTTGCACTATCATAGATATCCAGCTGTAGTCGAAGGATACAGTGATGCTAATTGGATATCTGACATGAAAGACTCAAAGTCTACTAGTGGTTATGTGTTTACACTAGCAGGTGCAGCTATATCATGGAAATCCTCCAAACAGACTGTGATAGCCAGATCTACAATGGAATCAGAATTCATTGCATTAGACAAGTGTGCTGAAGAAGCAGAATGGCTTCAAAATTTTCTAGAGGATATTCCAAGTTGGCCTAAGCCAGTGCCAGCAATTTGCATTCATTGCGATAGTCAATCTGCAATTGGAAGGGCACATAACAATATGTATAATGGTAAGTCTAGACATATTCGTCGTAGACACAATACCGTTAGACAATTACTCTCTACTGGAGTTATTTCGATTGACTATGTAATGTCAAAGGATAACATTGCGGATCCGCTAACCAAAGGGTTAAATAGAGAGTTAGTTGTGAAATCATCGAGGGGAATGGGACTGAAGCCCATTAGATAAATGTTTATTACGAAGGAAAACCCAACCTTGTTGACTGGAGATCCCAAGATCTAGGTTCAATGGGACAACCTACTCGTAAAAGACATAATTGGATCACTGTGGGGGGTTACCCTCTAGTCCATTCCTATGATGAAATGAAACAGTGATGCTCGTATGGATAGAGGTTAAGCAAAAGCTTTTAATGATTCTTATGCGTCGGGAATCCGAGCAGAGTATTACGAGATACTCTTAAATAAGAAATCACCTATATGAGAGAGAAGTGGGGCCGCTTCAAAGGGAATTGTACGGGGCACAATTTTAGAAACTCTTGCAGAACCAGGTAGATGTTCATGGCCAAAATGAACATAATAATGAGAACTCAAATGTGTAGGTAAAATATCTGTGTGATATGTGTTCTCCAATTACATGAACGGCAGTACAGTTCAATGACATCGCGTCAACTGTCAGCCAGTAATGAGATATATTTTCACAAGGGAAGGTTCAAAGGCTGTGGCCTACCTATCCTATGCAGGTGTTGAACCGTTGAACTCTTCTAGGTCAAAATAAAATGTTTTATAAAAATAATTTTATTCGACGTTTTTCGCCAATTTCATTCATGTGGGGGATTGTTGGAAAAATGCTTATTTATAAGCATTTTGAGGCTCAATTTTAAGCATGGTCCACTTCGTGTTAGTGGTTGTTATTGAATGATTCGGATACTCCTCCGTGAGTACTTCGAAATGGTATATTCATATGCTTAAAATGGTGCTTGGGTGAATGAGAAATTGTTGCTCAAAGTTCACAATTTTCAAGCCTTTTGTAATTCCATAACAGCTAATTTAATTAGCTTGGTGGTTGCAAAGTTTAATCTCCATAAGTGCTAATCTAATTAGCTTGGTGGTTATATAGTTTAATTTCCATTAGTGCTAATTTAATTAGCTTAGTGGTTACAACAATGTGTAACATCTCCCATTATGAAATTTAATTGGCAAGTTAATTTCTATTAATTGAGATGTGTTTTTCTTTTCCTATATAAACAACATCAGTTCTTGTTTTCAAGATATGAAATAGAAAATAGAGAAAGACATAGCACACACACGAAAGATCATTTTCTTTGTTTTGTTAAAAGGAGAGTTCAAACACTTTGTGGTTCGTTGGATACGAGTCTGGTGGTGCCCTTTCTCGTACGTTTCTGTTGTATCCTGGGAAACAATCGTCTCACGTTCTACTGCACCTACGGTAGGGGACGAATTTGTTTTAAGGATATTGTTGTTTTACAACAAGCCTCGGGAAAGTTCTGATCTGCCAACAGCCTCTGCCTCAGCTTCAGCTTCAGCCTCAGCTTCATCTTCTGCCTCTGCCTGCCATCAGCATCTGCCAACAGCCTCTGCCTCAGCTTCAGCTTCTGCCTCTGCCTGACTCAGCATCTGCCAACAGCCTATGCCTCAGCATCAGCATCTGCCAACAACCTCTGCCTCAGCTTCAGCCTCTGCCTCAGCTTCATCTTCTGACTCTGCTTTCAGCCTCAGCCTCTGCTGTCAGCCTCTGCCTTCAGCCTCTGCCATCTGCCTCTGCCTCTGCTCATCAGTCCCTGCCTCCGCTTTCAGGGTCTGCCGTTAGGGTCTGCTCCGAGGATAATAATTATAATTGTAATTTTTGTCATATTCGGATTTCCCAATTACCGTGTAATAATTGTAA
>SKCR01021498.1:0-17552 GCA_019454045.1 Zanthoxylum bungeanum | reverse complement strand
AAAGTGATGTGATGTGACTTGTTGAAAAAAGGTGATGTGTGTGGTTGGGATTAAAACCAAATGGTTTTGAAATGAATAGATTTAATTTCAATTGCATTTGGTATATAATCAAAGCCAAAACCGAAAAAGCAAAGTAGGATACTTGCCGCCTCTCTCTCCTCTTCTTCTCCTCTCTTCTCTCACGCCATTTTCTGTTTTCTTAGGCAGTGACTGCCGAATTTGACAAACAAAATGGGGGAAGCAAGTGTGTTTTGTGGCAAAACAAGAGTGCTAGCACACTCCGGGATCATGCAAGGTGATAAGGGAAGTTTACCCATGAGCCGGGAAGCCATTCGGTGAAGCTTGGAGCTTCAAAACTTGAAGTGAAGGGGCGAAATACACTGTTCACAGCAGCCCACTGCCTTGATAAAGTGTGCAGAATTTGATTTTTTGTGCCCAAATCGTCGCTCAACCGCTCGATGTAAGTATTCCGCACTTCCGTCGTTGTATTCACTTGATATTCATGCTTGAGTTTTGATCTTGGGACCTTGAAAAAACTCCAACAATGGCATCATGAGCTTAGGTTAAAAGCATGAAAAGTTAGGGATAAAATTTGGGCAAACTTGATTGTGAGCATGATAAATGAAATTGGATGGATTTGTATGCTTAATTGTGTTTGTATTGAATATTGATTATGTCAATTTGAAGAAAACTTGATTGGATCATATTTCCCCCAAATTTTCCTCTTGGCCGAAAATGATATGCATTTTAATGTCTTGGGATTTTTGATTTTTGACAATTGGAAGTGTTGGAAATCATTCGGGATGATGATTTAACGTCGATTGCGGAATCAATTGGATTGAATTCGATTTGGACGAAAAATCCCCAAATTGCCAAGTATGTCATGAAACTTTAAATTGGGAAAAATGAAATTGAGCATGCAATTATGAAATTGGATGATTAAGTATGCTTAATACATGTTAATTGATGATTGGTTGGATCAATTTGATTAAATATGGTTTAGAACAAATTTCCCCAATTTTGAATGTATGTCATGAAACTTGAAATTGGGAAAAATGAAATTGAGCATGCAATTATGAAATTGGATGATTAAGTATGCTTAATACATGTTTAATTGATGATTGGTTGGATCAATTTGATTAAATATTGTTTAGAACAAATTTCCCCAATTTTGAATGTATGTCATGAAACTTGAAATTGGGTAAAATGAAATTGAGCATGCAATTATGAAATTGGATGATTAAGTATGCTTAATACATGTTTAATTGATGATTGGTTGGATCAATTTGATTAAATTTTGTTTAGAACAAATTTCCCCAATTTTGATGTGTTGGCCGAATAGGAATATGCCCTAATCTTGGTAATTTTGTTTCGTTGATCATTGGATGACTTGAAACGATTATGTGTATGTTGATTTGATGTCGAATTGGTTTTAATTGGATTGAAACAAATCGGACATGTAATTAACCTTATTGCCAAGAATAAAGTAAAGCATGTAATGAGTTTGATTTTAATCTTGACGTGTTGGACATGTGATGATGAAATTGAGCATGATTAATTAGCCTAATTTGTGTTTTGGAAATAATAGTTTAGGTGATTAATCATGATATACACTTTAGGTAATTAAATTGCGAGATTGGATTTGTGTAATTTAATTAATAAGGCTAATTTTGGAAATTGAGCTTGAATTGTTGTAAATGGGCTTATTGGGCTTTGTTGTACAAAGTTAGGTTTAGGCAAAATTGGTTGGATCCAATTAGGCCCAAAACCGCTACCATAAAGCCCAAATGCGACTTATGGACCTTTAAAGTTTAATTGGGCCTAATGGGCCAAGATTGATTTCTAGGCTTATGGGGTAACTCCCGGATTGGATTTTGGTTATTCGGTTTGACACGAATTGACCAAAAGTCCACGCCTTAAGAAATTAATTAAAAGCCCATTAGACTTTAATTAAATTAATATTGGATATTCATCGGGCTTTGAGACCCGAAACGATTAAATTTGGAATTTAAGTCGTAAGGTTCGTAAATAAAGTGTAAGATTTAATTTGGAATTAAATAATTGGATTAGTATTAAATACATATTAAATTAGATTTAATTATGTAGTTTAATTTAATTCGAGAATTCGTACTTTAAGTACTTATTCGCAAAACGAGTTTGACTCGAACAAAATCAAATCGTTGTTTGAACATTGGATGATCACTAATTATCAGATTAATTAATTGGATTAGATTGATTGATAACATGCTTGAGTGAATACATGGTTGCGATGCATGAAT
This sequence comes from Zanthoxylum bungeanum, assembly GCA_019454045.1. Lineage (NCBI taxonomy): Eukaryota > Viridiplantae > Streptophyta > Magnoliopsida > Sapindales > Rutaceae > Zanthoxylum > Zanthoxylum bungeanum. The sequence goes on along the minus strand of SKCR01021498.1, from coordinate 15,273 downwards.
AATGTATATCGGATGGATATTAGTCGGGTGGGACAATTTTGGAAATTGTAATAAATTTGATTTATAAATTGGACCTGCGTGTCCAGCCTTATCACCTTTATACTCTTTGTATTCTCTTCTCACCTATTCCCCTCTATGTATATGAGGTTTCTTTAGAAGTGTAGTGTAACGGGTAGAAGTAAATACAAGTGCTAGCTTTGGAGAGAGAAAATGAGAGATTTGATCTAGGATCAATGTAAAGTATCCATCCGCATATCATTATTATTTTATTTCATACTCGCTTTATTATGTATTTAGAATGCATGTTTAAGGGTGTATGATGATGAGACCTAACAAAGATAATAAATTGGTAGCCAATTTGCACGCGAAAATCCCTCAATCTATATTAAGCGATTATCCTTCCATTGAATGATTCTTGTTCAAGATCCAATTGGCATTGGTTTGTTGGCCAAAGTCAAGACCTTGTCAATTGGATGTACTTGAATCATGAGGGTTTTGTTCCACATCGGTGTCTTGTCCAAGTTGTGATTTGTTGGCCAAAGTCAAGATCACTTCTTGTCCAACGACATTGATTACGAAACTTTCCTTGTCAATGGGTCCCGCTTAACTGGAATCATTAGGTTTGTTGTGCCAAAGCCAAGGCCTAGATGATTCGGAGGATAAGGTTAGGAAAATGTATTAGATACATTGGCATAAGTAATATGTTTAGGACTTGGATGTCCACCTAACCGGATCTGGGAATTGGATTGGATCCAATTGATCTGTGAGATCTACCTGGTTAAATAGCATACAGCTTGTTGGCCAAAGTCAAGGTTGTATGTTATTTGACAGGATCCTAGCCCACTAGGAAACACGGTTTCCCGAGTACTCCACAGAGGGTTAGAGGCTCGACGAAAAATAGTGGGAGGCAAGTATTGAATTTGCAACATTCGTTCAATTACTCGCTAAACACGCTCATTTATATTTTTTCGTCACATAATTAAATGTTAGTTGGACTAATATTTAAATTGTTGTTTTAATAAACAGTTGGACTGTATTATAGTTGATTATATATAATTGGATTATATTAATCAATATATTTGAATTAATTAATTTCAGTTTACAGTTGATTTTATAATTGGATTATAGTAATCAATGTAATTGAGGTTAATTAATTTGGATTATATTTGATTATATAGTTGGACTATTATAATCATTATAATAAATAGTACCACTAATCGTTGATTAAATAGTTGGACTATTGTAATCAAGATAAAATTGAAAAGTTGGATATTTAAAATATAATCTTGGATTAAAATATTTTAAATGATTTAATTTTCAAATTGGGAATAATTTCAAGATGGTCTTGGAAATTAATAAGTTATTTTATTTGATAAAATAATGAATTATGCCTAAAGCCCGGAGTTAAGCGAATAAGTGGAATATGAAATTTGGAATATTCATATAATGATAACTTTAGCGCTTAATCCATTAAGCTTGTCGTAGTAGACTCCCTAATTTCTGAATCAGAATTAAGGATTAGGTCTTCTAGGAAGATAATAGGACAAATCCTAAGAAGGAATTGAAGACGAGCAAGGCTCTTACTTCAAATATGTTTGTTATAATTATGTTCACAACTAGTATTGAAATTGGATTTTAAATACTTAGTGTGATACATAAATATGTACTGTTGTGCAGAATCTGCTTTAAGCAGGATACTGACTTTAGATGAGATTACTATGCGAATTGAAAATGGGACGATAGTCGCTGTTTTAACCGTAGATACCTAACTTTAGGAATTACCCTGGGTATGTACTTAAATTAGGGAACTGTTAAAATGTAACTAGTTTGACTAGAAACATTATCTTTATATCAGTGTATAACCCACTGCGGGTGTACCTTTATATTCTAGAACACTAAAGTGTTTTATTATATAAAGATGATATTGAGATAAACACATTAGATGTGAATAACAGAATTTATATTTTGAATATAAATAATATCTCAAATACATAACATGACAAATAAATAGCTCAAACTGATTTGATCAATTAAGAAACTTAATTGTGGCATAGTTGTCAGGGACACTACTAAACAAGAATCGTATATCCACACTTTGAAGAGCGGGTACTAGGACTGATTTGATTCTATTCAAATAAAGTCTACGAATCTAGTTTATTAAGCAAAGTGCTTAAAACACCTTTACTCGGTAAAAGTGAAAATGCCACCGATCTGTTAGCCCTAGTTCATAGTGAAGCAAGTGGGCCCGTGTCTAGCTAGGCTAGAGGTGGATATGAATATTACGTGACCTATACGGATGTGGCATCGCGTAATGGTTGTGTGTTTCTTTTGAAGAACACAAATCGAAAACTTTTATAGTTTCGACACGGAATAAACAAACAGATCGGTTATAGTATTACACCATCACGGTAAGACCGTAATGAAAATACTTAAGCAGTAAGTTTCTCGTATACTTGAAAGAGTATAGTATTCTTTCAATGAGGACTCCTCTCGGAACACGTCATTTTGACGGTGTGTCCGAACAGGATTAACCGAATTTTGTTAGACATAATAAGGTTAATCACGAGTCGCTTGAGCTACCATTTCCTTCAACGGATAAGCTTTAAACAGTGCAAGAACTTATTTTGAATAAGGTTCCATAATAATCTGTTTGACAGATATCATATTAGATATGAACGGGAAAGAAACCGGGTTTCTCATTCCTGACTATTTGGGTATGCTTGGCATATGTTTGGATGATACCAAACTAAAACCCAAATATGATAAGTGCCAATTGTAGGTCATCCTAGGGATACCATAAGTATTGTACTTATACACCTCACAAGAGAACAATTAGATTGTTGCTCACCATGCGGTTTTCCTAAGAGGAATACCGATATGCAGTGGTAAGTGGGAGGATAGTATAACTCGATGAAAATCGGAGTAATACTGTTCTAGGCACTGAATCTTAATGGAACATATATAGTTCATCAAGGATGAAACTATACCATTAATCTTCGAATACACGAGAACAAAGGAAGTGATACGAGGTATCGACTCCCTATTATGACAAAGTGTCATGAGTCCGAAATGGATTCCATGTATATCAACCAGTTTGGATACTAGTTGATGTACCACATGGCATTGTGCCTATTGGTACTATATAAGTCTTCAAGGAAGACGTACATGGATGGCAACATACCAACGTATAAAGCTAGGCTTTTAACGGAAAGGTATCGTTATCGACATTGTGTTGATTACGATTCAACCTTTTACCTATTGCCACAGTAGATCCATTTGGATAATGCTTGCTGACGCGAGCATAAGTTCTTGGAATTATCATTTTGATGTAATCATAATGGTGTATGATTTAATTCAAAACGAAAATAATTTTTTTGTATATAAGAGGGTTAGTGGGAGCGCACTGACAGTGGCTGTCCTATAAAATAATGATAATACGTCATTTCTTGGAAATGATATTCCCATAAAATAAATGTCGGGGAAAGCTTGGCTTTCGAAATACTCTCCGTGGAACCGTACATTGAAAAATGTACAAGACCTGGTGTATCATACGCTTTGAGCATATGGATTCACAAACAGGACAATCCGAGTGATAGTCACTGGATTGATGTTAGGAACATCCGTTAGTATCTTAGAGAACTAAGGATGTTGTCTTAGTCTATGGAGAAGGAGAACTTGAAGTGACTGGGATCACTGTAGCAAGTTTCCTATAACCGATAAAGACGACTAAAAGTCGCAAACGATACTATACAGTTTGAATAACGGTGCAGTAAGCTGGAAATCTTCCAAGCAAGATACTGTTACCGCATAAACAACAAATGCGGGTTAATTGCAGCAGCTGAGGCAGCAATAGAAGTCATTTGGTCGATACATATCTAATTAGATTAGATATAGTTCTGTTAGCAGCTGAGCTAGGCATCAGCACAGGCTAAAGAATTAATGGTCTCATCAACGATCCAGATATATACTTCTATATCATCTGATTCGTTCGGATCATACATCGTGGCGATGTGATGATCGTATAAATCGCGTTAAATGATAATCAAACAAATCCGCTGACGAAAACCTTTCCTCAGCAATTTGAGCGAACCGTACATAGTTCGGGTTGGACACTTGAGTGACTCGCTACGTGCCAAGTGGGAGATTGTTGGATAATATGACCCATAGCGTCACTATTTGCACAGAACATTGTGTTGTTGTAGCAAATTAACTATGTAATAAGGAAATTGCACTCTCATCATTTGTGATTAGATCACCATAGATATATAAATGAAGAGAGGTCCCTATGATTAGTTCCTGGATTGAGATGATATGAGACAGTATCAGTCCACGAAGGATTAATCATTAAATATCCCTAGCCGTAGTATTATCGAGACTGGACATCGATAATGCGGAATAGGCTAGTATTGCACTTGTGTGCGTTGTGAGGGCACAACGGCATAGTTCTCATATATATAAGTATTGGATACTTATGCAAGTGCGATAGGAGGTCGTGTTTCACCGATGGTACGGGAAACAGCTTCGCTCTGGATAGACCCTTCGGAATCCCATTGGTATTATGACTATGTGTCTATGGGAGGCCGAAATCAAGGTAGGTGTGTATAGTCTTAACCTGAGACTTGCATCGCTAATACTTACGATAATCGATAAACTTTGGTTTTGGTGGTAGGGGGCTTTGACCGGTTCTGTGTACACCACTTCTGGGTTTATCAGAGAGTCGTAGAGTATTGGGTGTGATGTCAAGACGGAAGTGTCACTTCAGTCATATTGGAGATGATGTCACGCAGGATACGGTACTAGTGCTCTTGAGTGTTGCGCAACCAATCGGGATATTGTGACCAGGTCATGTATATCCGATTATAGAGACTATGTTACCAGACATCCGATATGTGCTTCGGACGGGGTAGACACTTATCCAGCCCCAGCCCTAGCACGTGATTATCCGATACTGGGCCGATACGCACAATACTACGGTATACTACGCTTGATATAGATCCTTATTCCTGTAAGGATGTTTCCGGAGAATTGGATAGACATGGTGCTTTGCTAGAAGCCAACATTGTCTTGTAAATCGGTAAAACGTAGTACGAGGTACTTACGTGTTCGGATAGTCCGACGACCGATTTGACTACCAACATATCCGGGGATCTCATGGGTCGCTTCCCAAAGATTCACCGATGACGTATGACTCGCACTTATATTAATCTGGGATTAATTAGATGAGAGAGAAAATTAATCTGGGATTAATTGCGGAGATATTTTATCTAGGATAAAATAACGATTAAAGAGAGAGAAACATTAATTTGGAATTAATCGAGGAATTAATATATTTGATATATTAATCGAAATTGGATTTCGACGCGGAATTAAAATTAGATTTTAATTCGGGCGAACGAATTAATTTAGAATTAATTCGTTAGCGACGTGAATAGTGATTTCGCTTGGCGTAATCGTTTAATTACGACGCAACGGAAAATTCGTTAATTTGGAATAACGAACCCGAGCCCGAGATTTTTACGAGCGCATTCGTATTTAGAATTCGAGTGCGGCACGTCAAATCAAGCGTCAAATCGCTAGTCGCATCTAGCGTCACATCAAGCGTCAAATCATGTCACTTTGAGTGATGTGACAATTGATTGGATTGATTGATGTTTGAAAAGTGATGTGATGTGACTTGTTGAAAAAAGGTGATGTGTGTGGTTGGATTTAAACCAAATGCTTTGAAATGAATTAGATTAATTTCAAGTGCATTTGGTATATAATAAAGCCAAAACCGAAAAAGCAAAGTACACTTCACTTTTCCCTCCTCTCTCTCCTCTTCTTCTCCTCTCTTCTCTCACGCCATTTTCTGTTTTCTTAGGCAGTGAACTGCCGAATTGACAAAGAAAATGGGGGGAAGCAAGTGTGTTTTGTGGCAAAACAAGAGTGCTAGCACACTCCGGGATCATGCCAAGGTGATAAGGGAAGTTAACCCATGAGCCGGGAAGCCATTCGGTGAAGCTTGGAGCTTCAAAACTTGAAGACAAGGGGCGAAATACACTGTTCACAGCAGCCCACTGCCTTGATAAAGTGTGCAGAATTTGATTTTTTGTCCCAAATCGTCGCTCAACCGCTCGATGTAAGTATTCCGCACTTCCGTCGTTGTATTCACTTGATATTCATGCTTGAGTTTTGATCTTGGGACCTTGAAAAAACTCCAACACTTCACACTTGTCACATATGTGAAGTGGTGTTGGAAAGTGGTTGGCATTTATGCCAAAACCACTTACTTTCCAACCACTTGGTTTAGGTGAAACCAAACCCCACTACACATGGTTTTGGGTAAAAGGGTAAAACCTTTTAACAAAAGCAAAAAGCATTCTCTCTCTCATTACTTTAACACATTTTAGAAAAACAAAAACCCTAATACTCCATGAAATGGGCGTGAACTATGACCTCCCCTCTCTTTGATTTTATGGAAAAATCAACAAAGCTAGCACTTCATCAAATCTACAAAGGTGATAGGGAAACCACTTCAAGAGTTGGAATCATCACACAAAGGAATGATCTTGGAGATCTTCCTCCTAAAATTTAAAGCTCAAATTTGTTCATTGTAAGTATATTCCGCAACTTATTTTGAATTTATGAACACATTTTCATGTTTAATAGATCATTGGCATGTTCTAGGAACACTAACAGTCAGAGCATTCCTGGGGAAGATTCAGTACATCAGTCGGTTCATCGCCAAGTTGACGTCAATATATGAGCCTATCTTCAAACTGTTGAGAAAAGACCAGCCAGTGAAATGGAATGATCAGTGTCAAGCAGCCTTTGACAAGATCAGAGAGTACTTGGTAAAGACTCATGTATTGAAACCTCCGAGACTAGGCAGACTTTTGATATTGTATTTGGCCATAGAATTAGAAGTACTGGGGGCAATGATGGTTCAGGCAGATGAGACAGGGGTAGAGCACGTATTTTATTATCTGAGTAAGAAGATGCTCCCGTATAAGGCTCGCTACCAAGAAGTAAAGAAGATCTGTCTAGCAGTGGTATGGGCTTCCAGAAAATTGCGGCATTACTTCCAGTCTTACAAGATCCAGGTAGTGGCAAAGGAGATTCCTCTGAAATATCTGCATTCAGTGCCTTCGCTAGTGGGGAAATTGGGCAGGTGGTTGTGTTGCTGACAGAGTTTGACATCGAGTACCTCACTTCCAAAGTGATCAATGGGTGAGCTATAGCAGAGTTTCTGGCATTGCAACCTATTGAAGGGGATCAATATAAGTTTGAATTTCTAGATGAAGAGATCTAGGCAATAACAGTTCAGAGATGAAAAATGTATTTTGACGAAGAAGTAAATTACAAGGGAGTCGAAATTGGGATCATGATAGTGACCCTAGAATGAGAGACTTTGCCTTTGGCCAAGAGGTTAACGTTCAGGGTAACTAACAACATGGCTAAGTGAGAAACATGTGCTTTTGGTTTGATTGCATTGATAGCCTGGAAGGCTGAGAGTGTGGAAGTCTACTGAGATTCTATGTTAGTGGTCCAACAGATGCGAGGAGAATGGGAATTGAAGGAAGAACGATTGAAACCTTACTTTTTTCACCTCAGAAAGTTGACGCAGGTTATCCCCGATTGCAATTTTCAGCACTTGCCGAGAGAAGAAAATCAGATGGCGGATGCATTAGCTACAATCGCAGCGAGTTGGGAAAATCCAGAGAAGTCTGTAATGAGACCATTGGTAATGAAAATAGCAAACAGACCCGTTTATGAGATAGAAAGAGTCCTGGAAGTGGAGATCAATAATGGTAAATCTTGGTACCATGACATTCAGAGGTATCTGGAACACGGGGAACTCCTGGAGGAAGCAGGCAGAAAAAATAAAATAGCCATTCAGAAGTTAGCTTCCCAGTATGTGATTTTGAAAGGGGAACTATACAAGAGGCAAGCAAACGATATTCAATTGAAATGTTTGAAAAAAAAAGAGGCTCAGCAGGTAATGGAAGAAGTACACGCCGGCGTATGTGGTCCGCACATGAACGGGTTGAATCTGTCCCGTAAGATAGTGAGACAGGGTTTTTTCTAGTCATCCATGGAGACAGACTGCGCGAAGATGGTAAAGCACTGTCATGATTGTCAACCACACGGTAATTTGAATCATCTGTCGCACATAGAGTTGCATGGGTTGTCAGAGGCGTGGCCTTTCTTAGCATGGGGAATTGACATGATCAGAGAGATTCGACCGAATACATCGAATGGGCATCGCTTCATAGTAGTGGCAGTAGATTACTTCTCAAAGTGGGTGGAAGTCGGGTCATTCCGCAATGTTACTGCGAAGTAGATGGCAAAGTTTATAGCTCGGAATCTCATCTGTCGGTAAGGTATGTTGGATCATGTAGTGACGGACAACGGAGTTCAGTTTCAAGGAGAGACGAAGGCAATGCGACATAAATATGGGATAGGCCATCACAAGTCATCAGCATACAGGCCGCAGGCAAACGGGGCAGTTGAGGCAGCTAACAAGACTATAAAGATGATTTTAGCCAAGATAACAGAAAACTGTAGAGACTGGGCCGACAAACTACCGTATGCCTTGTGAGAGTACAAAATGTCAGTAAGAATAGCAACAAGGGCCATAAATTTTTCTTTAGTCTATGGAATGGAGGCAGTATTGCCAGTGGAAGTGGAAACACAGTCTATGAGAGTATTAGCAGAGTCAGAGTTACCAGAACAAGAATGGGCCTCATAGAGGTTTGATTAGTTTGCACTGTTAGATGAGAAGAGAACGAAGTCTTTGTATCACATGCAATTATATCAGAAGAGACTAGCCTGAGCATTCAACAAAAAGGTACGTCCCACCAAGATCAGAAAGGGTGATTTGGTACTTAAGCAGTCAAGGCCATCGACGACAAATCCGAGAGGAAAATTCAGACCTAACTGGGAAGGACCTTACATAGTGCAGAAAGTAATAGGAAATAGAGTAGTGAGACTGTCAGACTTGGAAGGGAATGAGTTCACCGAGCCGATCAACGTAGACAGATTGAAGCAGTACTCTGCCTAAGGAAGAGAAGACTGAGTAGTCACCAGGAAGATTGACAGAAGACCTAACCCAACGGAATAAGAAAATCATTCAAGCATGCACGTACCTATCTTGCATTCTCTTCGTGTTTGTTTTGTTTTGTGTTTGCAGGTTTCGAAGAAGAAAAGAGAAAGCGGCAGAGATGAGCCAATCAAAAGCAGCGACAACATAGTTTTGGGGATGACTCCTAGGAGGCGAGGCCCACATCAGTAGTTTTGAGGATGAGTCCCTGGGGGCGAGACCCACATAAGCAGTTTCGGGGATGCGTCCCAGGGTTGTAACCCATGTCGTCAGGGATGCATCCCAGGGTTGTAACCAATATCACCAGCAGTTTCGGGGATGCGTCCCAGGGTCGTGACCCACATTGTCAATGTTATCGGGATACGTCCTAGGGTCGAGGCCCCCGTTGTCAGTTGCAGTTATCCGGATGCGTCCCAGGGTCGTTGGCCCCCTACATCCTTAGTTTTGGATGCGTCCCAGGGTCGAGGCCCCCATTGTCGATTGCAGCTAGTGGGATGCGTCCCAAGATCGAGGTCCAATGTATCATCAACTCAGTTCGAGGCAGCAGGCAAGTCAGGAGGCAGCTGGCAAGCCAGGTAAGTGAAAATGCATTGCATGACTTTGATAGGATTGTTTAAGTCACACACTGCATAAGTCCCATCAAAGTGAGGGCGACTGTAGGCACTGTATTTTTACTTGTGAGTCCCTATGATGAGTCTCATTTGGAGGCACTACTTCTTTTAGTCGAGGAAGTTGCGGAAAACGGTCGTCAGAAGGGAATCGATATTTCGTTAAATTTTATTCGCTTGTTTAGCTCTGAGCTCACTCGTTGGACCTCCATTTTAGAGCACCTTTGGCCTAAAAAAACCCACAAACCGTTGAACCTTGGCCCAAACCCACTCACCAAGCCAAGTCAACACCTAACCCACCAACACACTTAGCCCACACACGCCCAACACACTTAGCCCACACGCCCAAGGCCCTTAAAACACATCCAAATTAATTAAATACATATTTAACACATGGTAAATTAATTAAAATCTAAAAATTATATATCAAATTAAAATAACATTAAATAAAATCATGCCTAATTAAATTCAATCAAGAATATTTTTATTCCTAACTAAACATATTGTATTCCTAACTTAACAAATATCATGCCTAAACAATACAAATTAAATATATTAACTTCCTAATTTTGCATAATCTTGTCTTCAATCAATCTTTGGTTTTCCTTGTTTAACACTAAATCAAATCCCCATTTAATTAGCCATTTCCCTTCCTTGTCAAGCAAGCACACGCCCCCCTCTCTCTATATAAACAACAATAAAATCCAACCCTGTCCCACTCTCACTCTCACGTATATACAAAAAAAAAAAAAGCATAGCAATCCACGCCTAATACACAAGAAAAAGAAGCAAAGAATTTTCCCTCATTCTCCTCCCTCCATAACCGAAAAATCACAGCCTTAAAACACTCTACAATCAAAAACAGCAAGCCCTTAAACACCCTTGCATTACCGAAACTGCACAGCCCTAAACACCATCCACCCATGCCCACTTCAGCCCCATACAGCAACCCTTTGAACTCGCAAATACAGCCCTATAAACCCCCACACATCACCAAAAATAACCCATATACAGCAGCCCTTTGCACACGCAAATACAGCCCTATAAACCCCCACACATCACCAAAAATAACCCCTATACAGCAGCCCCACAGAATCGAAAATAGCAACATGAAACAGTCACTGTTTCACACGAAAATAACCCCCCAAATATCCCCAAAATCACCTAAAATAGTAACTAAAAAAACTGCACTTTAGTAAACAAAAACTGCACTTTGAACCTTCAAAGAAAACCCAAAACAGTAGCCTAAATCACCAAAAATAGTGACCAAAATACAGCAGCAAAACACAGTAGCTTGAGCAGTGAAAAACGAGGAAAGGCGCAAACTAGTGAACCAGAAAAGTTGTGGAGCTTTAACCCTTCCGATCACCGTGAAATGCGAGTCTGAGAGTCGACGGAAAAGGTTAGACCTGAGGGTATTTTTCACATCCATTTTTATTCATATCTTTACTGTTTACTGAATCTTATTTGCATGATTATTATGGAGTGACGCATGTTGTGGCCCTTGAATAGATAGATAATGCATGTATTGTGAAATGGTGTATGTTGTGGCCTTTGAATAAAACGGAAAATGTGTCATCCCTTGTGGTATATAGGATGGAAATCCAGACGTAAATTTCGTAGCCGAATCCGAATGGACGGTAGTTCGGTCTGTACTTGGGAGACAACTCCACGTACCACTTGAGCCAACGGCCCATATTTCGATTTATTTTGTCTTGTTTGTTTATTATTCGTTATTTAATTTCTGCATGTTATTCGTTTGTGTAATGATGACATAAAGCGCATGGGATTAGTAAGTGGGACTAAAGGTCCTCTATTTTGAGGGGTTAAAATCCTTTACCACGATGCTTTGCCGCACCGGATGATGTATATTCGGTTGAATGTAAGATATGCTCAATCGGGTATACGAAGTCCGATATTGTTGTCCTTATTTCTTTATATGTATTATGTTATTAGCGCATGGGCTTAGTAAGTGAGACTAAAGGTCCTCTATTTTGAGGGGTTAAAATCCTTTACCACAATGTTTTACCACGCCGGATGATGTATGTTCGGTTGAATATAAGATGTGTTCAATCGGGTATACGAAGTCCGATATTGTTGTCCTTATTTCTTTATATGCATTATGTTATTAGCGCATGGGCTTAGTAAGTGGGACTAAAGGTCCTCTATTTTGAGGGGTTAAAATTCTTTACCACGATGCTTTGCGGCGCCAGATGATGCATATTCGGTTGAATGTAAGATGTGTTCAATCGGGTATACGAAGTCCGATATTGTTGTCCTTATTTTTTTATATGCATTGTGATGTGATGCGCATGGGCTTAGTAAGTTGGATTAAATGTCCTCCATTTGGAGGGATAAAAAGCCTACGGTTTACCTTTACCACCTTACTTCGTCGCGCCTTCTATTTCGTTATTTGCTTTTCTTTGTATGTCATTTTCTTGAAAAATCATGCATCACGTTGCATTGCGCATGGGCTTAGTAAGTTGCATTAAAGGTCCTCTATTTCGAGGGATAAAAAGCCTACAGTCTACCTTTACCACGATACTTCACTACGCCGGACAAAGTGCATTCAATTGAATGTGAGATACGTTCCATCGGAAACTTGAGGTCCGATATAGATGTGGGCATATGTCGCATCTCTTTTCTTCCTGTTAGACAATTATGACCCATGGCGTCACTGTTTGTAAAAGACATTGTGTTTTTGTACAAAATTGACTATGTAATATTGAAATTGCCTTTTATCATTTCGTAATTTATTTACTATGATATATAAATGGTAAAAGTCCATATGATTAGTTCCGGATTGAGATGATATGAGACAGTATCAATCCATAAAGGTTTAATCATTAAATATCCCTAGTCGTAGTATTATCGAGACTGGACATCGATAATGCGGAATAGACTAGTATTGCACTTATGCGCGTTGTGAGGGCATAACGGCACAGTTCTCATATGTTTAAGTATATGATACTTATGCAAGTGCGATAGGAGGTTGTGTTTTACCGATGGTACGAAAAATAGCTTCGCTCTGGATAGACCCCGTGGAATCCCATTGGTAGTATGTATACATGTCTATGGGAGTCCGCGTCAGGGTAGATGAATTTGGTCTTAACCTGAGACTTACATCGCTAATACTTGCGACAATCGGTAAACTTTGGTTTTGGTCGTCCAGGGCTTTAACAGGTTCTGTGTTCGCCTCTATTGGGTTTATCGAGAATCGTAGTATATTGGATGTGATGTCAAGACGGAAGTATCACTCCAGACAGATGGAGATGATGATCACGCAGGGATTCATAACTCGTTCTCTAATGTGTTGCAACCATCGGGATAATGTGACAAGGTCATGATTATCCAATTCAAAGAGACTAGTTGTTTGATATCCGATATGTGCTTCGTACGTGGCATACACTATTCCAGCCCCAGGCCTAGCACGTGACATCTGATATGGATCGCAATACGAGATACTAGGTATTCTACGTCTGACATAGATTATATTTCTAGTTAGAATTTTTCTGGAGAATTGGGTAGGCACGGTGCTTTGCTAGAAGCCAACCATGTCTTGTAAATCGGTTAGCACGTGGTACGAGGTACTCGCTTTATCGGATAGTCCGATAACCGGATTTACTGCCAACATATCCAGAGATCTCTTGGGTCGCTTCCCAAGGATTCACCGATGACAGTTGACTTAAATTAGAATTAATATAGGATTAATTAAGAGAGAGAAAATTAATCTGGGATTAATATGGGCTTTATTTAATCTGGGATTAAAAGTGTTCAGTGGAGAAAGAACGCGATTAATTTGGAATTAATCGGTAAAATAAATTTAATAGTTAAATTTGATTTTTCTATTTAATTTATTCAAATGGTCTAAAATTAATACATCGGATATATTAAAATGGATTGGATTTCATTACGAGATTAAAGTCGAACTTTAATGCGAACGAACGAATTAATTTAGAATTAGTTCGTGAACGACGTTCGTAATATATTTGCGAGGCATCGTTATTTAATTAAATTAGATTTAATTATTTGGCGACGAAGGTTTGTTTAATCGGATTAAACGGAACCGAGCCGCGGCAAATGCCCGTAGAGATATTTAAATTTCGGATTCAAATATTTGGAGCCAAATATGTGGTAGGTGTTCCCACCACACAACTACCTTGTTTTGCTTTATGAATACCATTTACCAATCTCTACCTAGTTTTGGGTAAAAGGTGAAATGGTTTCACCTTTTGGTAAATAACAAAAAGGCTTCTCAATTTTTTGGTGAACACTTAACACAAAATCAAAACAAGAAACCCTATAAGCAAGGCTTGGCCGAATTTCTTATCCTCTCTTCTCTTTGATTTGTTTTTCAAATCAATAAAAGCTAGCACTTTGGAAGTGAACAAAGGTGATAGGGAAACTACTCAAAAGCTTGGAATCATCCTAAAGCTTGGAATCATCCTAAAGATTGGATCTTGGAGATCTTGGATCTCAAAATTTTTTAAAGCTCTATCACTTATTTTAAGTCTATTCCACACCTTATAATGATCAAACCTATTGTTATGCATGCTTATTAGATCCTTATAATGTTCTAGGAACACTAACAATGGTATCATGAGCCTAATTTAAGCATGATAATTCTAGGGTTCTTGAACCTAAAAATTTGGGGCTTTTATATTTTGAGCATGATTTTTTGAAATTGATTCTTTGAGTATGTTTACAACATGATAACTTAGAGTTATGCATGATTAGATTTGAAATAAATCAAAAGCAACAAAAAATAAAAAAAATGTAATGCTTGGCCGAAAGTTCACTGTCCTATGCACTGCAGTTTTTTTGTTTTTTGAAACATGAAATAATGTGTTTGGATGCATGTTTAAATGACGATAGTTGGTTTAATATGATTAGAATCAATGTCTATAATGTTCATGTTAAAATCAAAGTGCATGTTGAGCATGAAATGATGATCTTAAGCTTCAATATGTCTCAAGCATGCAATGATGTGTTTTGGCTTGATTTTATGTTAAGCATGAATTATTAGTTTAAGCATGATTAATTAAGTTAATTAATATTTTGGAAATATTGAGTTTAATTAATTAATTATGGCTAATACACTTTAATTAAAATAATTGTGATATTTGAAATATTATATAATGATAATATGCCTTTAAAATTGAATTGGGCTAAAAGTGTGTATTTGGGCCTAATGGGCTTGGTTTGACCAAGTTTGGTTTTGGACTTTTGGATTGGATCCAATTGGGCCCAAAACCAATTCCATGAAGTCCAAATACATCACTTGGCCTTTAAAGAATTTGATTGGGCCTAATGGGCCTAAATTAATTTGATGGCAATAGGGTGATTCCTATTGGGCCTTGGCATTTTGGGTTTGATCCATTATGGCCAAAGCCCATGCCTTAAGAATCAATTAAAAGCCCATTGGACTTTAATTAAAAAGACATTGGATGTTATTGGGCTTTTGAGACCCATCAAGATTGGATTTGGAATCCACGTCTTTAAGGAAACTATGTATGTGTAAATATTTAATTTGGAATTAAATAAGAATTAGTATTGAATACAAATAAATTGGATTTAAGTTGT
>SKCR01021497.1:0-17859 GCA_019454045.1 Zanthoxylum bungeanum | reverse complement strand
TCGATCCATGTTTGATTGATGCAAGCATAAGGTTCTTGGAACTGTTATTTTGAAATAATCATAATGGTTTATGATTTGATTCAAAATAAATAATTCTTGTGTATATAAGGAGGTTAGTGGGAGAGCGCACTGACAGTGAAATTACCAAAAGCAATTGGTGAAAGCTTGGCTTTCATAGATATTCTTCAATAGAAATTCTCCTAGAATTCTGGGGGAGTAACAACCTTTATTCAAGGAATAAAGATCTATTGGGCTAGATTTAGAGTTGGTAACACTCTCTGAGAAATTGTACATTTAAAATGTACTTATATTGGTGTCTCATACGCTTTGAGCATATGGAGTCACAATCAGGTCAATCCAAGGATAATCACTGGATTGAAGATAAGAACATCTGTTAGTCTCTGAGAACTAAAGATGCTTGTCTTAACTATGGAGAAGGAAGGAACTTGAAGTGACTGGGATCACCACTGCAAGTTTCCAAACGATAAAATACTACGGTACTATAAAGTTTGAATAATAGGGACAGTGAGCTGGAAATCTTCCTAGCAAGATGCTAACTGTTGCCGAATAAACAACGATTGCGGATTATTGCTGCAGCTGAGGCAGCAATAGAAGTCTTTTGGTCGAAAGTGAATCTAATTAGATTAGATATAGTTCTGTTAGCAGCTGAGCTAGGGTCAGCACAAGCTAAGGAATTAAGGTCTCATCGACGATGCAGATATATACTTCTATATCATCTGATTCGTTCGGATCATACATCGTGGCGATGTGATGATCGTGTATGTAATTGCATCAGACAATAATTAAGCAAATCCGCTGACGAAAATCTTCCTCAGCAATTTGAGCGAATTATACATAGTTCGGGTGTTAGACACTCGAGTGACTGGCTATGTGCCAAGTGGGAGATTGTTGGATAATATGACCCATAGCGTCATATTTGCACAGATCATTGTGTTGTTGTAGCAAATTAACTATGTAAAAGAAATTGCACTCTCATCATTTGTGATTAGATCACCATAGATATATAAATGAAGAGAGGTCCCTATGATTAGTTCCTGGATTGAGATGATATGAGACAGTATCAGTCCACGAAGGATTAATCATTAAATATCCCTAGCCGTAGTATTATCGAGACTGGACATCGATAATGCGGAATAGGCTAGTATTGCACTTGTGTGCGTTGTGAGGGCACAACGGCATAGTTCTCCTATATATATAAGTGTTGGATACTTATGCAAGTGCGATAGGAGGTCGTGTTTCACGATGGTACGGGAAACAGCTTCGCTCTGGATAGACCCCTCGGAATCCCATTGGTATTATGACTATGTGTCTATGGGAGGCCGAAATCAAGGTAGGTGTGTATAGTCTTAACCTGAGACTTACATCGCTAATGCTTACGACAATCGATATACTTTAGTTGAGGTCGTCTAGGACTGTAACTAGTTCTGTGTACGCCAATGCCGGGTATATTGAGAATCGTAGTGTATTGGATGTGATGTCAAGACGGAAGTATCACTCCAGTCATAGTGGAGATGATGTCACGCAGGATACGGTATTAGTGCTCTTAAGAGATGCGCATCCAATCGTGATATTATGACCAGGTCATGAATATCCGATTATAGAGACTAGTTACCAGACATCCGATATGTGTTTCGGACGGGGCAGACACTTATCCAGCCCCAGCCCTAGCACGTGATTATCCGATACTGGGCCGATATGCACAATACATTAGTATACTACGCTTGATACAGATCTTAATATTCTTTAATGAATATGTCCGGAGAACTTGGGAGGACTTGGTGCTTTGCTAGGAGTCGACCTTGTCTCGTAAATCGGTAGAACGTAGTACTTGGTACGTACGTGATTCGGATACTCCGACGACCGCATTTACTGCCAATATATCCGGAGATCTCATGGGTCGCTTCCCGATAATCCACCGATGACGCACAACTTGCACTCTTGAATAATCTGGGATTATAATAGAAGAGAGAGAAAATTAATCTAGGATTATTATCCGGGATAAATGTCGTCTAAAGAGAGAGAACGATTAATTCGGAATTAATCGATGTATTAATATATTCGATATATTAGACGAAATTAGATTTCGACGCAGAATTAAAATTAGATTTTAATTCGGGCAAACGAGTTAATTTAGAATTAATTCGTTAGCGACGTAAATAATATTTCGCCCGGCGCAATTATTTATTTAAATTCGATTGAATTAACGTCGCGACGTAAGCTCGGTATTTCGAAAATATCGAACCCGAACGCGTGAGTGCACGTGGGCCCACTTTCATTTGGAAACGTGTGGGGCCCACCGACACATGTCATTCTAATGCTTTGCATGTAGATAGTGTACAATGCACTCAATGTTATTGCATGGAAATTGAGTGTTTGACACTCTAAGCCATTGCATGTTTTGTGTCATAATTTTATTATTTATTTAATAAATATTATGGCATAAATATAAATTGATTTTTGGTAAATCATTTTAACTTAACACAAAACATTTCATCTCTCTCAAATGCTCTCTTCTCTCACGCCCAAATGGGCACAATGCTCACTGGTTTTGAACCAGAAAAACGTGAGCAATAGGGAAGCTAAGAGTGGTTTCTCATGGTGAGAAATCAAGTGCTAGCACACTTACAAGTCTTGCGAAGGTGGTAGGGAGGTTCAACCATGAGGCGGGACTCATCCGATGGAGTTTGGAGCTTCGTTTTGAGACCCGAAACTGCCAAGACAGTGAGCATGGACTGCTGCAGTGGGCTTACAAAGGCAGTGCGTTTTTGGGCATGATTCGTCTTCAAATCGACATAACCGATCAATGTAAGTATTCCGCTATCTTCATTGGTGTATTCACGCATGTTTTCATGTCTTGATTTGATCTTGGGACCTTAGAAAAACCAACACCTTGGTGATCACAAATGGACCTGACCACCGTGATTTTGACTTCCATTGGAAGAATTTCACCTTTGATTTATTTAACAGTGCCTTCTGCCATGGTTCAAGTTGTATGCGCACAAACTTCTCATCATGTCTCTTCTTGGCCTTTTCTTTGTACAATTTGGCATCCTCAAAATGCTGATTGTGAAATTCCTCTAATTCATTGAGCTGGAGGAACTTTTTCTCTTATGTTGCTTGTAGTGCAAGAATTGGCCTTTTCAGTGCAAAAGACGCTTTATCTTCAGGCTCCATAGGCAATTGACATATTTTAAGTTTGTCAATAGAACTTTGCATTGCATTGGAGTTCTGAATGGTACTGTGTATCACATCAAGTCTGAAACATTCTTCCTTCTTTTCATCATCTGGGAAATTCATGGCCTTGAAAACATTGAATGTTACTTCTTGTTCCTGTACCCTCATGGTTAATTCTCCTTTTTGTACATCAATAATGGTTTGACCTGTAGCAAAGAATGGTTTTCCGAGAATGATCAGCACGTATTCGTCTTCCTCCATATCAAGGACAATAAAATATACTGGGAAAATGAATTTGTCAACCTTGACCAGCACATCCTCAACTATGCCTCTTGGAAATACGAGTGTTCTATCAGCAAGTTGTAGAGAGACTGAAGTGGGCATTGTTTCTCCAATCTACAGTTTCCTGAAAATAGAAAAAGGCATCAAGTTAACACTTGCACCTAAATCACATAAAGCCTTACCAAAGTTATGTTCTCCTATGATGCATGGAATGGTGAAACTACCAGGATCTTTCAACTTCGGGGGAAGTTTCCTTTGAATGATGGCACTGTATTCTTCCGTCAATGATACTGTCTCGTAGTCTCCCAATCTCCTTTTTCGTGAAAGAATGTCTTTCATGAATTTGACATAGCTGGGCATTTTTTCCAACGCTTCTGCAAATGGAATGTTGATATGCAGCTTTTTGAACACCTCCAAAAATTGAGCAAACTGCTTGTACAGTTTATTCTTCGGAAGACGCTGAGGAAAATATGGAGGTGGAGTGATCTGTTCTTTTTCCTTTGCTTCTTTTTCCTCCATCTGTTACTTTGTTTCATTTGGAACTTCCTCAGCAGTTGTTTTGGTTCCAACATCTTTGTTGATTTCAGTACCGCTTTTCAAGGTGATGGCTTGACATTGCTCCTTCCTTCGGTTCCTTGGATTTGGTTCTGTGTTGCTGGGAAGATTACCCGGCGGTCTGTAACTCGGAGCATTGGCCAGTTGTCCCATTTGATTCTCCAGTGCTTTGATAGAGGTCGAATGGCTTTGATTCAATGATACTTGATTTTGAACCATAGCTGCTAAAGCATCGTATTTTGCTTCTTGCTTCTTCAACTGGGCCAGTACTTCCATTATTTCTGGTTCTTTTTCATGCTCCTGGCTTTTATTTAGTTGTTGAAATCCAAGTGGTGGGGAGTTATTTTGCCCTGAATTGTTTCTCCATGCGAAATTGGGGTGATTCCTCCACCCTGGGTTATAGGTGTTGGATTATGGATTGTTCCCTGTCTGTTGAAATTGTTGACATAGTTCACTTACTCTTCTAGTTGGTTGTAAGATTATGACTCAAGTACTCCTCCAAATGGTGAACTTGTGGATCCACCATTAACTTTCATGTTAAGAGTTTCCAGATTTTTGTAAATTACATTCAGCCTGGAATTCAATGCTGTGTTGGCTCCAACTTCATAAATTCCTGCAATTCTTTGGATCATGCTCCTTTCTGTTGGCCATAAAGAATTGTTGTTGGCCATTTCTTCAAATAAATTCCAGGCCTAATCTTCTCATTTTGCCATCAAAGCTCCTCTAGCAGCAGCATCAATTGTGGTTCTCATTATTCCAGAAAGTCCATTGTAGAAGGTTTGGACTTGTAGCCACTTTGCGATCTCATGATGAGGACATTTCCGGAATAAATCTTTGAATCTTTCCCAAGCTTCACAAATGGATTCTGAATCTTGTTGCATGAAGGATGTGATGTCATTTCTCAACTTTGCAGTTCCGGCTGGTGGAAGGTACTTCGCAAGGAATTTAGTGGCTAGAGTGTTCCAAGTTGTGATGGAACCTGCTGGTAACGAATATAGCCAAGCTTTGGCTCTGTCTTTCAAGGAATATGGAGAAACTTATAGTCTCATAGCTTCTTCAGTTGCTCGGTTATAGTTGAAAGTACCACAAACTTCTAGGAAGTTACTGATATGGGCATTAGGATCTTCAGTTACATTCCCCCCAAACTGAACTGACTGCTGAATCATCTGGAGACATGTTTTGATGTCACACGCATTTTCTGGTAAGGGAGGAAGTACAATACAGGAAATGAAGGCGTCAACCACCGGAATGGTTCTGTCTCGATTGGGAATTGGTGGTGCAACCTCCAAAGGTTCAGGTTCCTTGTTGATAATTACTTCTTGGCCTTCTTGCATTTCCCTTCTCAACTGTCTGATGGTTCTTTCAATTTCTGGGTCTAGCGGTCGGAGTTCAAAACTTCTGGTTCGTCTCATGTAGTTTCTGAGAACCTGAAACACAAGAAAACAAAAACAATAAGTAAAAAGAAATTAGATAAAAGTAACGTATCTAACCCCAAAACTAATAGTGAAAGATAAATAAGTCCCCGGCAACGGCGCCAAAAACTTGACCGGTGTGTAATCATACGCGTATAACGCAAGCGCACATATTTTTCAAGTAGTATAAAAAGTATCTATCCCACGAGGACTTAATACACAATCTATTAATTTTATTAGGTCAATGATTACTAGTATCTAACATATTGATTGATTGATTGATTTGAAATTGTGATGATTTTGAATTTAAAAACAAGTAAATAAAATTACGCGAAAGTAGGTTTAAGAAAATTCAATATTAGGAAACTATCTTGGGTTGTGAATCTTTCTAATATCCTTTAAAAGATGAAGCGGTTATTTCATGTTTGTGTAATAAATCGGTTTACTAACCTGGAACACTAAATTATGCGAAAGCCTCTGTCGATGGTCAGACGCAAATACCCAGTATAACCCAATTGAACTATATGTCTATGTCAACCAAATTACCTGGATTCATTAAGTTTAAGTTTCAATTATGACTACCCCGCCCGACAGGTATATGTCTATCCTATAAGGAAATCTATTAAAGGGTTATCTATCCTCAAGGAAGATCGTGGGCTATTAAGTCTAAGGTTGAAACCTAAAATTCCTTTGTCAAGTTTATTTTAGATCTACCAGATCAATCTTATTAGTGGCCAATTAACAAGACGCATTAAGCTTAAGACTTAATAAGTAAACCTTTAAATTACCCAAACTATAAAATAACCCCTTATAAACCGGTGATATTAGAATTCATCACAACCCCAGATAACTAACTTAGTTACGACACATAACTAGGGCTAGTAAAAACTTAAATAAAATAAAAGACATAAAGTAAAATGCTGAAAAGTAAATGACGGAAAGTAAATGCTGAAATTAAATACTGAAAATTAAATGCTGAAAAGTAAATGCTGAAAGTAAATTACTGAAAAGTAAATGCTGAAAGTAAATTGCTGAAAAGTAAATAAAGTAAAAGTACAATAAAAGAAAATATTGAGGTAAAAGGATCCACTTTTATTACTTCTATTTTAGATATCTCACTTAATATAATATATTAACTTTGCATGATAATTACCAACCAGCCATATAGGCGGTATCCAGATTAAGTCAAATTAATAATTAATTACCAACCGACCAATCAGGCGGTATCCAGTTTAGTCAAGTTAAAACCAATTTAAATAATTACCAACCGACCAATATGACAGTATCCTCGTTAAGTTAGGTTTTAACTAGTTTATATATTATAATTAAGGGAGATTAATCTAAATATTAGTAATAAAAGTTTTACCTTTTACCCCAGTAAAGGGGAGTTACCTCCTCATTACTGAAAAGTAAAAACTGAAAATTAAAGAAAGAAAAGTGTAGGCATTGCATTTTTGCATGTGAAACCCGATGATGAGTCTCAGTTGGAGGCACTACCTTTTTAGTTAAGGATATTGCGAGAAACGGTCGTCGGAAGGGAATCGGTATTTCGTTAGATCCTTATTCACTTGTTTAGCGTCCAACTCACTTGTAGGACCTCCGTTTAGAGCACCTTTGGCAAAAAAAAAAAAAAAACTCGCAAACCTTTTAACCTTGGCCCAAAACCCTTGCCACCCACCAAAGCCCACTCACCAAACCAACACAACACCTAGCCCACCAAGAGAGGCCCACACGCCCATAGCCCCTAAAATACACACAAATTAAATCAAATATTAATTAAATTAAAAATTAACTAAATAAAATATTAATTAATTGATATACCAAATTAAATAAAACATAAAATATTATTAAGATAAATCAAATATTGTAACTTCCTAATCCAAAATATTATATACTAAATTAAAGAAATATTATGCCTAATTAAAATCAATCATAACCAATTAAAATATTGACTTCCTAAATTAACAAATTAAATGCCTAATGAACACCAATCAAATATCCAACCTTCCTAATTCAACAAAATTTATCCCCCCTCAATCCATTGATTTCCTTATCCAACACCAAATCAAATCCTCTCTTTAATGCAAACCCTAATCCCCCTACCATCTTACTATAAAAATAACACAAAACTAAACCCTAGGGAGCTGGAGACACACGGCCACAACCAAATAATATAAACCTCACCTCTCTCAAGACACTCACACTCTCTCTCAGCTCACAAAAAAATACAACAAATGAAACCCTAAAAGACACCGTGCATCTTCTCTCCTCTCGTCCAGCTCACGGCCTTAGTGCCAACCTTCACACATATAGTTCACGCCCATCACAAGAAGAAAACAAGCAAAGAATTTCCCATCACCTTCACACAATATCATTCACGGTAATAGCATAAAGAAGTAAAACAATTTCTCTCCTACACCTCCTTCAATAACCGAAACAACCACCCCTCCTCCAAGTCCCTCCATAACCGAATACACAGCCTCATACCACAGCCTTAGGACACACAAATATATCCCTATAAACCCCCCATATCACCAAAAACAGCAGCCCCATAAGCCTCTCCATTACCGAAAACTACAGTCCAAAAAAACCGTACTATTTAACTAAAGTAACTGCACTCAAAGCCTCCTTAAAACCGCAAAAACAATAACCCAAACCCCCCTAAAAAAACGCAAAAACAGTCCACTAGTAGACCTGAAACAGTGAGCAGAAAATACAGAGAGAACAGCAGCAAAATAGAGACCAAACAGCGATCAAAATAGCAAAACAGTGAGCTAAGACGTTAAACCAGTGAACCGGAGAAGTTGAGGCGCTTTACCCTTCCGATCTCCGTGAAACGCAAGTCCGAAAGTCGGCAAAAAATGTTAGACCTGAGGGTATCTTATACATTCGTTTTTTCTGTTTCATTTTTATTATTTGTTGAGCTCTATCTGCATGATTATAATGTTTAAATGCATGTTGAGGCCCTTGAGTAGATAAATATACATGTATTGTGAATATGATGTGTGTTGTGGGCATTGGATAAAATGAAAGGCAGGTCGCCTCTTGTGGTATACCGGATGGAAACCTGGACATAAATTGCATTGCTGATTCCGAATGGACGGTAGTATGATATGTACTCAGGATACAACTCCACGTACCGCTTGAGTAAACGGCACCCTCTTTTGTTTTTATGTTGCTTTGGTTTATTTATTTTTCATCATTTGAATTATGCATGTTACTTCTTTATGCATGATACAATCGAGCGCATGGGATTAGTAAGTGCGATGAAAGGTCCCCTATTTAGAGGGGTTAAAATCCTTTACCACGATGCTTTGCCGCGTCGGTTGATGTGTGTTCGGTTGAATGCAAGATATGTTCAATCGGACATACTAAGTTTGATATTATTGTTTTTAATTCTTTGTATGCATGATGCAATCGAGCGCATGGGCTTAGTAAGTGCGATGAAATGTCCCCTATTTGGAGGGGTTAAAACCCTATACCACGATGCTTTGCCGCACCGGTTGATGTGTGTTCGGTTGAATGCAAGATATGTTCAATCGGGCATACTAAGTTTGATATTATTGTTTTTAATTATTTGTATGCATGATGCAATCGAGTGCATGGGCTTAGTAAGTACGATGAAAGGTCCCCTATTTGGAGGGGTTAAAATCCTTTGCCACTATGCTTTGCCGCGCCGGTTGATGTGTGTTCGGTTGAACGCAAGATATGTTCAATCGGACATACTAAATTTCATATAGTTATCTTTATCTTTGTACGCATTATAATGAAAAGCGCATGGGCTCATTGTGTTGGACTAAAAAGGTTCTCCATTTGGGGGAAGAAAAGCCTAGAAGGCTACCTTTACCATGATATTTGCCGCGTCTTTCATATATTGATTGCATCATCTACCCCCGTCTTGTCTCGATCTATTACCATTGGCACACCCATATTATTAGCCCTTGCACTTTCCTTTGTTCACACACAAACCAAAACGCTCATTCACGTTAAGACCTTGACCTCATATTGCCCCTTAACTCCACCTGCCATCTCATAATTCTCACACGCATACGCCCCCCTCATACAAATTTCCACCATCACGCTGCCACCCAGCTTCCACACGTACTCATAGATTTAACGACACAAGCCTTCAACACCCCTAGCTTCATAACAAATGCACACTTGCCCCACGTTGACAGTCCCCATGCATTCAAACAATTCACGCAATTCGCCTGCAATTGTTTTTGAAAAACATGTACAATTCATCATTTACCTTGTGTGGTTAGTGTGTGTTTCTTATCCGTACTCCCAACTAGGCCGCGAGCCTAGGACAACATGCGTTAACCAGTTTCTGTGTTCCCACAGTCTGGCGACTCCACTGGGGATAGAGAATCGGCCCCGAAATATTGTCTTGTAATGTTTGGATTTATGTTCTAATTGACCGTGTCTATAGTGGATAAAATGAGGGTTTAGTCAAAGGCATTTTGAGGCTAAGTAATGGTTTGGTGTCTTCCTTCACTCACTACCTTTCTAGAAGGAAAAGCTGTGAAGGCACCTAGATAGCCATCTACTCGTAGCCTATTGTGATGGACTAATTTGGAGGACTCGTTGTTTATTCCTGACACCAAGCGATAAGAGCCTAGAGGCTTGGGTATTTAAGTGAGCCTCGCTCCACCCTCCCTCTGGGGAATCTACAACGGGAAATCCATTTGACAGTCAGTCACACACCATAGCTCATTGGCACGTACCTTAGTGTATAAAAAAGGGTGCGCTCACTTGGTCGCTCGAACCCTTGATTGCGGAGACCTAGTTGTGGGCCACCCTTCGCCGGTGAGAGCCTTTATCTACACTCTTGCGAACCCACCCATAGATCGGGTTTGTATGGTTAAAGTAACAATTATTTCCTTCAGTATGTGATTGTGGACCATCCTCATTTGGATGCAGTTGGACTATTATCGGAAATGCGAACTTGCTGGGCCATTTAAACTGGGGCGAGTTCGTACCTTATGACCACTAGGCCCAAAGCTTCTGAAATGTTGATGGACCATTCTGTAGAAATCATTGTTTTATGTTTGCATTATCTTTCTTTTATGCTTGTTTTTGGGAACATCGTCGTTTGGATCCATTTGGACCATTTGTCATGGGATATGGGCTTGTTGGGCCATTTAAACTGGGACAAGAACGTATTTTATGACGATTGGGCTAAAGGCTTCTAAGTGATTGATGGGCCACTTTGTGCTTGTGTTCGGAACATTACCATTTGGATTTAGTTGGGCTCTTTGCCATGAGATGTGAACTCGTTGGGCCATTTAAACTGGGACGAGTTCACTCCTATGACAGTTAGCCCAAAAGCTTCTAAAATGATAACGGGCCGATTTGTTTGAAAATTTTAGTTGATTTAGTATATTATATATGTTACATGCATCTCACTTGTGTTCTGAAAGCCATCATAGATTCTCGTTGGGTTAGGAAAGAGGGAAGACTCACCAAAAGACCGGTAACAGATATGAGTACATCTGATAATGAGGTATCCCGGATAGATCAGTTGGAAAATGGTTTCGCCAAGATTACCGAACAGTTGCAAGCCTTGACCACTGCCATGGCAAATATGGCTGTACCCCGTGCTGGGGGAAATTCTTAGAATGTGAGGTGCGAGGAGCCTCCGAATGGGTTGGGGGATGATATCCCCACTTTTGATGATGACATGGCAGAGTATGCAACATGCAAAGTGATTGGGTCTCAGGTAGAATTTCAGAAGCTTCGGGATCAGGTTGAAACAGTTACCCGCCAAATGAGGGGTAAACATGAAGAGTTGTTAGATTATGAGGCAATGACCTTCGGAGAACAGCTGCCAGCTCAATTTAAAATGCCCGACATGGCCAAGTTTAGTGGGAATTGAGACCCGAGAGTCCATCTGCAGCAATATGTCTCAGTCATGAGTTCAGTGGGCCTATCACAGCGCCAAGTCCAAAAGATGTTTGGGATGTCACTCGAGGGGGCACATGTGGTTTGGTATCATAGCCTTGAGAAGAAGGTTAAAGAAGGTTGGAGGGAACTAGCTGATGCTTTTCTGAAGCAGTATGTTACAGACTTAGAGATTGACTTGTCACTCTGTGATTTGGAGAACACTAAGCAAAAGCCGGAAGAAAGCTTCAAGGAGTATGTAGACCGCTGGAGAAGCCAGCTTCTGAAGATGCAGACTCGGCCCTCTAAGAATGACCAGATTAAAATGATCATCAAGGGCACCAAGCCCTCGATCTATGGCAAGTTGAGAAAGATGACTACAATGATTGCGGATTTTCGACAGCTGAGGGAAACTGTCATAGACATTGAAGAAGAGGAGGTGGAAAACCGGAAGTTTTATGGCCAGAATATGAGGAATTTTGGAGGGAATTCTGAGACCAAGCCCGCTACTGTCGAGATTACTGCTATTAAGAATAGGCGCTTTTCTAACTTGGGTAGACCCTTGTCCAAATTGCTTGAGAAGCTGACCAGGCAAGGACTCTTAAAACTCTTGGAACCTAGACCATTCCCAAATCCTCCCCCACCAAGCCTCAATATGAACCGCTACTGCCACTTCCACCAACAACTGTCCATGACACAAATAGCTGTACCCGTCTCTGCCATGAGATCCAAGACTTAATTGACTCCCACAAGATCCCTGACCCTGAAAGAGAACAGCCAAACACACACACCAATCCTCTACCAAATTATCACTCTGTTCCCCCACCCACCTACATGATCAACTCTGGCTTGCCCGAAACCTCTGTCCTCCAAGATCTCAACCACCAAGCTTCGTACATGGGGATATGGGGTGACAGCGATGAAGAACCATAGGCCGAGGAAGAAGGCAGCGCTGCGAATGATGAAGTTGTTCCTCCTAGTTTGTTTGATCCTGCATTTTTAATATAGACATTGATTTTGCAAGTTTGTTCGAACCTTTTTCTAATGATAATAAAAACGTTTATTTCCCGTACTCGCTTGAATATGCAACATGAGTATATTTGACAGAAGCATTCAACCTTGGTATTATGATACACAACGATGCTTAGAACACGGGGAATCCTTGGAAGAAGCAAACAGAAAGATAAGATAGTCATTCAGAAACTGGGAAACGGGGACAGTGAGGCTGTCAGACTTGGAAGGGAATGAGTTCACCGAGCCGATTAATGTTGACAGATTGAAGCTGTATTTTACCTGAGACCGGGAGTCACCAAGAGAATTGGCAGAAGACCTAACCCAACAGGATGGGAACATTCACGCATACATGCATACATGTAACCCATTTTGCACCCTTTGTGTTTGTTTTGTTTTGTGTTCACAGGTTTTGAAGAAAAAAGGAGAAAGCGGCGAAGACAAGCCAATAAGGCATAACAAAAGCACAGTATCAGAATCGGGTAATAATCCTAGGGCTGAGGCCCATATTGGTGTTAGACTCGGGTAGTAATTTGAGGGTTGAGGCCCACATTAGTATCAGTCTGGGGGCGAGGCCCACATCAGTATCAGTCTGGGGGCGAGGCCCACATCAGTATTAGTCTGGGGGCAAGGCCCACATCAGTATCAGTTTCAGGGATGAGTCCCAGGGTTGAGGCCCATATCATCATCAGCAGTTTGGGGATGTGTCTCAGGGTTGAGGCCCACATCATCATCAATAGTTTGGGGATGTGTCTCAGGGTTGAGGCCCACTGCGTCATCAGAACAGTTTTGCCAGGTACGGCGTGTGGACTATGTGAATTATGTGGATTACCGTGGACTATCTTGAAGTGTTGTGGATTATGTGGACTACCGTGGACTATCATGAAATATTGTGGATTATCGTGGACTATCTTGAAGTGTTATGGATTATGTGGACAACTGAGGACTATCATGAAATGTTATGGACTATCGTGGACTATCGTAAAGTGTTGTGGACTACCGTGGACTATCTTGAAGTGTTATGGATTATGTGGACTACCGTGGACTATCATGAAATATTGTGGACTACCGTGGACTATCTTGAAGTGTTGTGGATTATGTGGACTACCGTGGACTATCATGAAATATTGTGGACTACCGTGGACTATCTTGAAGTGTTGTGGATTATGTGGACTACCGTGGACTATCGTTAAATGTTGTGGACTACCGTGGACTATTGTGGAGTATTGTGGATTATGTGGACTACCATGGACTATATGGATTATGTGGACTACTGTGGACTATCGTGGACTACCATGGATTATCGTGGACTATATGGATTTCGTGGACTACTTGGATTATCGTGCACTATGTGGACTATGTGGATTCCGTGGATTATCGTGGACTAGTGTGGACTATTATGGACTACCGCGACACCCTAAGTACGGAGTTTAGCACGCCAAGAATGGCACGTCATCAAATTCAGGTCGAGGCAGCAGGCAAGTCAGAAGGCAGCTGGCGAGCTAGGTAAGTGAAAATGCATTGCATAACTTTGATAGGATTGTTCAAAGTCACACACTGCACAAGTCCCATCAAAGTGGGGGCGACTGTAGGCATTACATTTTTGCATGTGAAACCCGATGATGAGTCTCAGTTGGAGGCACTACCTTTTTAGTTAAGGATATTGCGAGAAACGGTCGTCAGAAGGGAATCGGTATTTCGTTAGATCCTTATTCACTTGTTTAGCGTCAAGCTCACTTGTTGGACCTTTGGCCCAAAAAAAAAACCCGCAAACCTTTTTACCTTGGCCCAAAACCCTTGCCACCCACCTAAGCCCACTCACCAAACCAACACATCACCTAGTCCACCAAGAGAGGCCCACACGCCATAGCCCCTAAAATAAACACAAATTAAATCAAATATAAATTAAATTAAATATTAACTAAATAAAATATTAATTAATTGATATACCAAATTAAATAAAACATAAAATATAATTAAGATAAATCAAATATTGTAACTTCCTAATCCAAAATATTATATACTAAATTAAAGAAATATTATGCCTAATTAAAATCAATCATAACCAATTAAAAATATTGACTTCCTAATCTAACAAATTAAATGCCTAATGAACACCAATCATAACCAATTATGACCTATAGCGTCACTGTTTATAAAAACATTGTGTTTTTGTCAAAATTAACTATGTGACAATGAAATTGCCTTTTATCATTTCGTAATTAGATTGCTTAAATGTGTGAATGATGAAAGTCCTTATGATTAGTTATGGATTGATAAGATATGAGATAGTATCAATCCATAAAGGTTTAATCATTAAATATCCATAGTCGAAGTATTATCGAGACTGGACATCGATAATGCGGAATAGACTAGTATTGCACTTGTGCGTGTTATGGAAGCGTAACAACATAATTCTCATGTATTTAAGTATTGGATACTTATGCAAGTTTGATAGGAGGTTGTGTTTTACCGATGGTACGGAAAACAGCTTCGCTCTGGATAGACCCCGCAGAATCCCATTGGTAGTATGACTATGTGTCTATGGGAATCCGCATCAGGGTAGGTGTATTTGGTCTTAACCTAAGACTTACATCGCTAGTACTTGCGACAATCGATACGCTTTGGTTTTGGTCGTCCAGGACTTTAACAGGTTCTGTGTACGCCTATTCTGGGTTTATTGAGAATCGTACTGTATTGGATGTGATGTCAAGACATAAGTATCACTTCAGTCATATGGAGATGATGATCACGCAGGGATACATAACTCTTTCTCTAAGGGTTGCAACCATCGGGATAATATGACTAGGTCATGATTATCCGATAATAAAGAGACTAGTTGCTAGTGATCCGATATATGTTTCGTACGGGGCATCCACTATTCCAGCCCCAAGACTTGCATGTGATCATCCGATACTGGATCGCAATACGCAATACTACGTATACTATGCCTGAATAGATCGTATATTCCATTAAGAATATTTCTGGAGAATTGGGTAGGCATGGCGCTTTGCTAGAAGCCAACCTTGTCTCGTAAATTGGTAAAAACGTAGTACTTGGTACGTACGTATTCGGATAGTCCGATGACCGGATTTACTGCCAACATATCCAGGGATCTCTTGGGTCGCTTCCCGAAGATTCACCGATGATGTAAGACTCGAGCTTAATTAATCTGGGATTAATTACGGAGAGACTTTATCTTCGATAAAGTACTATTTGAAGAGAGAGAAAGATTAATTTAGAATTAATCGTTAAAATAATATATTTGATATATTAAACGAAATTAGATTTCGACGCGGAATTAAAAATAGATTTTAATTCGGGCAAACGAGTTAATTTAGAATTAATTCGTTAGCGACGTGAATAGTAATTTTTGCTAGGCATAATTATTTAATTAAATTCGATTTAATTACGTCGCGACGGAAGTTCGTTAATTTGAAATTAGCGAACCGAGCCCGGGAGTGTTTGCGGGCCCACTCGCATTTCGAATCGAGTGGGGCCCACATATCACATCACTTGTCACTTTAAAGTAGCTTTTTGGTGATGGGTTTAGGTGAAGTTGTTGGTGACTTAATTTACACTCCATTTGAAAGCTTTAAATGACTATTACAAAATCCACTTTTGGTATATCATTTTACTTTGATTTTTGAAATAAAAAACACAAGTCTTCTATTCTCTCTCCCATTGCTGAAACTAGCAAGAAAAATTACTCTCCCAATTGTTCTTCATTTGGCCGAATGGTAGCAAGAACAAGATAAAAAATTGTGGCAATTTTTGAGTGCTAGCACACACATCAAAGAATCAATACAAGGTGTTAGGGAAACCAAGTCAAGAGCTTGGAATCCACACAAAGCTTGGAGCTTGGACATCATTTCTTGGAGGACACCTTGGCCGAACCTAGAGGGTAATTTTTTTGTTGTTTGACACATCCTAAAGCCGACCAATGTAAGTGTCTTTCCGCCACTCTTCTTTGATTATTCATTCACATTTCTATGCTTATTTTGATCTTGGGACTAAACCTAGAAAACCAACAATAGTATCAGAGCCAATTTGAGCGTGAAATGAATTAGGGTAAAATTTGGGTAAAATCAAATTGAGCATGATTTGATAAAATTGATTGATTGAGTATGTTTGAATGTTGATGTATTGAAGTTGTATATGATCAATTTCATGAAATATTGATTGGATCAAATTTTTGCCGAATACTTGGCTTGGCCGAAACTTGGTGTTACCCTATAGTCATGGTATTTTTTGTTTCTTTGATCATTGGATGACTTGAAACAATTGGGTAATGTTGATTTAAAATTCAACCGGATTGAAAAACGAAATCGGACAAAATAACCCTACAATGCCGTGAGCTATCTAGCATGTAATGACTTGATTTTTGATTCAAAAATGTTGGACATAAGTTGAACAATTGGATACATAATTAATTAATTAAATTTGTATTTTGGAAATATTAATTTAGATAATTAATTGATGTATTACACTTTGGTTAATTGAATTATAAAATTTGGAATTTTAAAATTTGATTAATTGGGCTAGTAATTGTTATATTTGGTAATAATGGGCTTGGTTGGGCCAAGTTGGTTTAGGCCAATTGGATTGGATACAAATTGGGCCTAAATCTTTCCATTAAGTCCAAATATAACAAATGGGCTTTAAAAGTTTAATTGGGCCGTATGGGCCGAAATTGGTTTGTTGGGAAATGAGGGTGATTCCTTAATTGGGCTTGGTAATTGGGTTTGACCCATATTGACCAAAGCCCATGCCTTATGAAATCAATTGAAAGCCCATCAGATTTTAATTAAACAACATTGGTGATGAGTGGTAAATGTATCACTATTTCCAACTCATTTAACTTAATATTTTGTATAGTTTCTTGAGTTTTGTGAATATTGTGATGTGTTTTGTGTTATTTTGTAGATAAATAAAGTTTCAGGACATTCTGGAGGTGATTTGGACCAAAACAGTGAATATTGGAAAAATGGTATTTTTGTAATTTTGGCGCGTCACGACGCCCAAATCCTTAGCGTCGCGATGCCTAAAGTGCACCGGAGGCTGCTAACGTGCGCCGGGTCAACGGGTCAGAATTTGAGAAGTTTGACTTTGCTAACGTGCGCCGTGCCACGTGTCATCATCACAAGCAATCTTCTAACGTGCGCCGCGTGCCACATGTCAAGAATTCAACGAGCCGACATCATCCAGCCGTATTGCCATGTGTCACCTTATCTCTCCAGCTGCCTGTTGGTTTCTATAATATGTCCCAAGGAAAGATTAAGCATTTGAAATACAATAAATGAATATATATTTAACTTTGAAGTATGGCGGAATCATACTTACAATGCTTTTTTGATGAAGAAAATCAAACCAAAATGGAAGCTCCAAGTGTTGATTGATTCGGCCAAGAGGAGAAGAAGGTGGAAAGCTCCAAGCTTTGTGAATTCCTTGCTCTATGATGGTTTCCCTATCACCTCTTTTGATCCCTTGAAGGTGCTAGCCTTGCATGTGAGAAGATGTT
>SKCR01021496.1:0-17854 GCA_019454045.1 Zanthoxylum bungeanum | reverse complement strand
ATTCTGACATCATATTAGACTTAATTAGATGTCTAAGGGTCTTTTCATTAATTATTCGTAGTTCCATTTATAGTTTTATCATTTTCACATTTGACTCAATAAGTCAAGTCTTTTCTACAATGGTCAACATCCGATGTTACACACAAAGTAATAAATAATTTTATTATTCGGGATCGTAGAAAAGATATTCTATCAAATAAAATAGATAATATTCTATTAAATAGAATAAATGATAAACTTTTACTTGTACCTCCGAGGGGCAAGAACTTTTCAATTATATAACCATTATACAAAAGAAAGATTCAAATCTCAAACTTTTCAAGATTCAAATTTTCTACGTATACTATCATATATGTAACTGTAGAAACAATGGAACATTTTAAAAAGGAACAGTAATTAAAAGGACGGATTAGTGTTAACGGGCATATCCCCAATAGTATTGAAACGGATTCGGTAACAGTCAATATCAAACGAACCAAATCATATAAGATTTGATTTCTCCCACTGATCAATTCCATAACGATGGAATCGTAGAAGAATAATATTGAGTAAGAATCACATTCATTAAATAACCTTAGAACTAATTGCCAAAAATTCATATGTTTAATCGTATCAAGCATCTCAAAGACTCATGATGAATTTTAAGGATATAGTTTTCAAAACTTCGGATTGAAAATCTTTGAACCAGTCAAAATATTCGATCAATCGTTTCATTAGAATAGATTGAAATTTCTCGAACTTTTCAAGACGTCCAATATGTGTTCTTTCAGAAATGCGTAACTAAGTCATTGTAGGACACAGAAACTGGGCGACGCCGTTCCTAGGCTCGCGGCCTAGATGGGA
Organism: Zanthoxylum bungeanum; assembly: GCA_019454045.1. Lineage (NCBI taxonomy): Eukaryota > Viridiplantae > Streptophyta > Magnoliopsida > Sapindales > Rutaceae > Zanthoxylum > Zanthoxylum bungeanum. The sequence continues at coordinate 17,011 of SKCR01021496.1, read as the reverse complement.
AGTACGAAATAACATGAGTCGCCACCCGTGTGAACCGGGACAAAGATTTAAGGCCGCACTCACCCCTCGCAAGGGAAGACCTCAAACCGTTGGGTTCGGAATGGTCCCTTACTATGTCACTCGTAATAAGAGGATTTATGTGATAATTTAACCAGGCTTAAATAACATTTATTTCCAAAGATATCATGCTTCTAAATTCATATGCATGCATCAACAAGTTCATCACAACATGCAACACCACATGGCAATCTCATGAACATATTTCAATCCTATGATATGGAAAACTAAGAACAACATAATCATGCTTGAGTACTATCTCATGAACCTATTAACCAAATAACATGCTAACAGCCTAATCATGCTTAAATACAATCCCGAGACACATAGAATGGATAAATGCAGGCATACAAATAATACGGTTGGCTATATAACACAAGAAAGATCAATCAAGAGGCAATTATGCATGAATATGATAAGACAGACTCAGTTCAGTGTGTGCGCGTTCGTGTAGCGTTCGTAAACGCGTTCGAACGGAAATGAAACAGAATGCTCACGTTCGAGTAGCGTTCGTAAACGCGTTTCGAACGGAAATGATACAGAATGCTAACGTTCGAGTAGCGTCGTACACGCGTTCGAACGGAAATGAAACAGAATGCTCGCGTTCGTATGGCGTTTGATAACGCGTTCGAACGGAAATGAGACCTGATGCATGATAAGGCAAAAATACATGCGCGTTCGAGTTGCGTTCGTAAACGCGTTCGAACGGGAACAGAACTGATGCATGAAATGGGACGCAATACATAAACAACAAAATAAGGGGGCGCGGCGAAGTACTGCCGTAAAGGTGGCCTTTTGGGGCTCTGATCTCTCAAAGAGAGGACCTTTAGACCAACATACTAAGCCCATGCGCGTCACATCACATCATACATACAAACATAAAGACACTCATATTATTCTAAGTATGTCCGATTGAACGTGTCTTGCATCCAACCGAACACACATCAATCGGCGCGGCAAAGCATCGTGGTAAAGGGCTTTAACCCCTCCCCCTAGGGGATCTTTCATTCCACTTACTAAGCCCATGCGCTCGATTGAGTCATGCATAAATAAGCAACATGCAGAATTTAATGATAAAAATAAATACATAAAAGCAACACAAAACAAGAGAAGGTGCCGTTTTACTCAAGTGGTACGTGGAGTTGTGTTCCCATGTACAGACCGCACTACCGTCCATTCGGATTCGGCTACGGAATTTACGTCTGGGTTTCCATCCTATATACCACAAGAGACGACACTCTTCCATTTCATTCAAGCCACAACATGCTTCCATAACGACTCTCATGCGAATAGAATGCAATAATAATAATAATAAAACGATATAAACTAATGAAAAGGTACCCTCAGGTCTACCTTTTAAATCATCTCTCGGATGTACGGTACACGATTGTCGGAAGGGTGGATGCTCCGCAACTCTCCCGGTTCACTGTTCACTGTTCTCGTTCGTTGTCTTACTGTTTTGAGTCGTCGTTTTCCGTCTTTTGCTTTTGTTTCCTTGTGGTTTCGCTGCCTTTTCCTCTTTATCTTTTGCTTATTGTTTCCTTGGGTTTGTTCCTCCTGTAATTTTTATGTGTGTTGTGTATGAGTTAGGGATTAGGGGACTAGGGGACCAACTAAGGACTAAAACTCTACAAAACTAAAAACTAGTCTTGAGAAGGTTGGTGAAGGGTTCTTTTTATAGGCAAAGGGTTGGGTTTGACAAGGAAAGGGATTTGATTTGGTTTGGTTAAGGGAAGTCAAAGGATTTGATTTGGTTTGGTTAAGGGAAGTCAAAGATTGAGGGGGGACAAATCTTGGCTAGATAGGGAAGGTTGAATATTTGATTGGCTTGGATTAGGAATACAATATTTTAGATTTGGGAATAATCTTATTAGATTGGGAATATAATTGGTTGATTGATTTTAACTTGGTATGATTATATTTTGATTTAGTGTGTGATTTGTTTATTTTAGGCATGATTTTAGTTTAAGTTGGTAATTGTTTATTTTATGTTTGGTATATGTTTTATTTAATCATTTAATTAATTTAGTTATTATATTATTTAGTTATTGTTTTAATTTAATATTTATTTATTTAAATTGGGATGTGTTTTATGGGCTTTGGGGGCTAATTGGGCTGGACGAGAGGCTAGCAGCAAAACCAGATTTACCGACACCGTTCGAACGCTTCCTCGAACGCGGCACGAACGCCCGCAATCCGTTTGACGTTCGAACGTAAACACGAACGCAGCACGAACGAAAACAGTGAACCTTGTTTATTCTGAATTTCCCCTTCCGATGTCCGTTTCCCGTGACCTCCGTGACTCAAAAGGTAGTTGTCTCCAAATAAGACTCCTCATCGGGTTTATGTGTAAAAATGCAGTGCCTACAGTCGCCCCCACTTTGATGGGACTTGTGTAATGTGCAACAGTGACAATCCTATCAAAGTTATGCAATGCATTTCTACTTACCTGGCTCGCCAGCTGCCACTTGACTTACCATGTGTTGGTTGCGTTGATTTGGTGGTGAGGTGCTGCGACCCCTGGTTCATTCCCGAAGTGAGCTGAGGTCTTGTTCCCATTTTGAGCTGAGGGTCTTGTTCCCTGAATTGTTGAGTGGTGGGTTTTGTTCCGTGGGTCTTGTTCCCATTTTGAGCTGAGGGTCTTGTTCCCTGAATTGTTGAGTGTTGGGTTTTGTTCCCGTGGGTCTTGTTCCCATTTTGAGCTGAGGGTCTTGTTCCCTGAATTGTTGAGTGTTGGGTTTTGTTCCCGTGGGTCTTGTTCCCATTTTGAGCTGAGGGTCTTGTTCCCTGAATTGTTGAGTGTTGGGTTTTGTTCCCGTGGGTCTTGTTCCCATTTTGAGCTGAGGGTCTTGTTCCCTGAATTGTTGAGTGTGGGTTTTGTTCCCTGGGGTCTTGTTCCCGTTTTGAGCTGAGGGTCTTGTTCCCTGAATTGTTGAGTGTTGGGTTTTGTTCCCGTGGGTCATGTTCCCATTTTGAGCTGAGGGTCTTGTTCCCTGAATTGTTGAGTGTTGGGTTTTGTTCCCGTGGTCTTGTTCCCATTTTGAGCTGAGGGTCTTGTTCCCTGAATGTTGAGTGTTGGGTTTTGTTCCCGTGGGTCTTGTTCCCATTTTGAGCTGAGGGTCTTGTTCCCTGAATTGTTGAGTGTTGGGTTTTGTTCCGTGGGTCTTGTTCCCGTTTTGAGCTGAGGGTCTTGTTCCCTGAATTGTTGAGTGTTGGGTTTTGTTCCCGTGGGTCTGTTCCCATTTTGAGCTGATGGTCTTGTTCCCTGAATTGTTGAGTGGTGGGTTTTGTTCCCGTGGGTCTTGTTCCCATTTTGAGCTGAGGGTCTTGTTCCCTGAATTGACTGACATGAGGCTTTCTTCCCCTGAACTGAGCTGAACGTAGGCTTTCTTCCTGAACTGTGCTGACATGAGGCTTTCTTCCCCTTGAGCTTTATTCTCAAACTTATACTGATATGAGGCTTTCTTCCTCTGGGCTTTGTTCCATGACTTATACTGATATGAGGCTTTCTTCCTCTGGGCTTTGTTCCCTGACTGTACTGAATGTGGGCTTTATTCCCGAACTGTTGCGATGATGGTCCGTTTCGAACCGTGCTCCATTTTCGGAGTGCCATTTTCGGCAAGTGATCTGATGTAATATGGGCCTCGCCCCCAGAATGTCATACCCGGCAATGCTGATACTGATGTAATGTGGGCCTCGACCCTGGGACTCATTCCCAAACTGTGTTTGATGTGGGCCTCGACCCTGGGACTCATCCCCAAAACTGATGTTGAAGTGGGCCTCGGCCCCAACTGCTACTGACATGGGCCTCGCCCCCAGATTGATGCTGATGTGGGCCTCGACCCTCGGGATTCATCCCAAAATTCTGCTGATGCGGGCCTCGGCCCTGGGATTCATTCCCTGGATTCATTCCAAAATTCTGCTGATGTGGGCCTCGACCCTGGGATTCATTCCCTGGATTCATTCCAAAATTTTGCTGATGCGGGCCTTGGCCCTGGGATTCATTCCTTGGATTCATTCCAAAATTCTGCTAATGTGGGCCTCGCCCCCAGACTGATACTGCTGATATGGGCCTCGCCCCCAGACTGTTACTGATATGGGCCTCGCCCCACGGCTGATACTGATATGGGCCTCGCCCCCAGATTGATACTGATATGGGCCTCGCCCCAAAACTGATGCTGAAGTGGGCCTCGGCCCCAACTGCTACTGACATGGGCCTCGCCCCCGGACTGATACTGAATGTGGGCCTCGACCCTGGGATTCATTCCAAATTCAAACGACGTGGGCCTCGGCCCTATGATTCATTCCTTTGGGATTCATTCCCGAAACTCTGCTATTGTACTGTTACTGCTTCTGGTTGGTTTGCATTTGACGCTTTCTCTTTTTCTCCTCTGAAACCTGTTATTACAAAACAGAACAAACACAAAAAGGATGCGAATATGTTACGTGTATGCATGCATGCATGATTGGGTTTCCTATCCCGTTGGGTTATGTCTTTTGCCGGTACTCCTGGTGGCTGCTTGGTCTTTTGACAAGTCTGTCCTCTTCCCTAACCAACGGGTATCTATGATGGCTTTCAGAATACAAGGGTTATCATGATGTATGTATGCATGACGTGCATAATGATGTATATAACATACTAAATCAATTGAAATTTTCACACAAATCGGCCTGTTATCATTTTAGAATCTTTCGGGCTAACTGTCATAAGAGTGAACCCGTCCCAGTTTAAATGGCCTAACGAGTTCATGTCTTATGGCAAAGAGCCCAACTAAATCCAAATGATAATATTCCGAACACAATCATAAAATGGCCCATTGTTATTTAGAAACCTTTTGGCCCAATCGTCATAAGATGTGTTCTTGTCCCAGTTTAAATGGCCCAACAAGCCCATATCCCATGATAAATGGTCCAAATGGATCCAAACAACGATGTTCCCAAACACAAGGAAGATGAAAGATAATGCAAACGTAATAATTTTTACAGTATGGCCCATCAACATTTCAGAAGCTTTGGGCCTAATAGTCATAAGGTACGAACTTGCCCCAATTTAAATGGCCCAGCAAGCCCGCATTTCTGACAATAGTCCAACTGCATCCAAATGAGGATGGTCCACAAGCACATATTCAAGGAAATAATTGTTACTTTAGCCAACTCGGTCTATAGGGGGTTAGTAAGAGTATAGACAAAGGCTCTCACCGGCGAAGGATGGCCCACAACTAGGTCTCCCCACTCAAGGGTTCGAGCAACCAAGTGGGCGCACCTTTTTTATACACTAAGGTACGTGCCAATGAGCTATGGTGAGTGACGGACTGTCAAATGGATTTCCCGTTGTAGATCCCCAGAGGGAAGGTGGAGCGAGGCTCATTTAAATACCCAAGCCTCTTAGGCTCTTATCGCTTGTTGTCAGGAATAAACAACGAGTCCTCCAAATTAGTCCATCACAAAGGCTACAAGTAGATGGCCATATAGGTGTCCTCACAGCTTTTCCTTCTAGAAAGGTAGTGAGTGAAGGAAGACACCAAACCATTACCTAGCCTCAAAGTGCCCTTGATTAAACCCTTACTTTATCCACTATAGACACGGTCAATTAAAACATAAATCCAAACATCACAAGTCAATATTTCGGGGCCAATTCTCTATCCCCAGTGGAGTCGCCAGACTGTAGGACACAGAACTGGGCGACGCCGTTCCTAGGCTCGCGGCCTAGATGGGAAGTACGAAATAACATGGAGTCGCCACCGGTGTGAACCGGGACAAAGATTTAAGGCCGCACTCACCCCTGGCAAGGGAAGACCTCAAACCGTTGGGTTCGGAATGGTCCCTTACTTATGTCACTCGTAATAAGAGGATTTATGTGATAATTTAACCAGGCTTAAATAACATTTATTTCCAAAGATATCATGCTTCTAAATTCATATGCATGCATCAACAAGTTCATCACACATGCAACATCACATGGCAATCTCATGAACATATTTCAATCCTATTATATGGAAAACTAAGAACAACATAATCATGCTTGAGTACTATCTCATGAACCTATTAACCAAATAACATGCTAACAGCCTAATCATGCTTAATACAATCCCGAGAACACATAGAATGGATAAATGCAGGCATACAAATAATACGGTTGGCTATATAACACAAGAAAGATCAATCAAGAGGCAATTATGCATGAATATGATAAGACAGACTCAGTTCAGTGTGTGCGCGTTCGTGTAGCGTTCGTAAACGCGTTCGAACGGAAATGAAACAGAATGCTCACGTTCGAGTAGCGTTCGTAAACGCGTTCGAACGGAAATGATACAGAATGCTAACGTTCGAGTAGCGTTCGTACACGCGTTCGAACGGAAATGAAACAGAATGCTCGCGTTCGTATGGCGTTTGATAACGCGTTCGAACGGAAATGAGACCTGATGCATGATAAGGCAAAAATACATGCGCGTTCGAGTTGCGTTCGTAAACGCGTTCGAACGGGAACAGAACTGATGCATGAAATGGGACGCAATACATAAACAACAAAATAAGGGGGCGCGGCGAAGTACTGCCGTAAAGGTGGCCTTTTGGGGCTCTTGATCTCTCAAAGAGAGGACCTTTAGACCAACATACTAAGCCCATGCGCGTCACATCACATCATACATACAAACATAAAGACAATCATATTATTCTAAGTATGTCCGATTGAACGTGTCTTGCATCCAACCGAACACACATCATCGCGCGGCGGCAAAGCATTGTGGTAAAGGGCTTTAACCCCTCCCCATAGGGGATCTTTCATTCCACTTACTAAGCCCATGCGCTCGATTGAGTCATGCATAAATAAGCAACATGCAGAATTTAAATGACAAAAATAAATACATAAAAGCAACACAAAACAAGAGAAGGTGCCGTTTACTCAAGTGGTACGTGGAGTGTTGTGTCCCATGTACAGACCGCACTACCGTCCATTCGGATTCGGCTACGGAATTTACGTCTGGGTTTCCATCCTATATACCACAAGAGACGACACTCTTCCATTTCATTCAAGCCACAACATGCTTCCATAAACGACTCTCATGCGAATAGAATGCAATAATAATAATAATAAAACGAATATAAACTAATGAAAAGGTACCCTCAGGTCTACCTTTTAAATCATCTCTCGGATGTACGGTACACGATTGTCGGAAGGGTGGATGCTCCGCAACTTTCCCGGTTCACTGGTTCACTGTTCTCGTTCGTTGTCTTACTGTTTTGAGTCGTCGTTTTCCGTCTTTTGCTATTGTTTCCTTGTGGTTTCGCTGCCTTTTCCTCTTTATCTTTTGCTTATTGTTTCCTTGGGTGTGTTCCTCCTGTAATTTTTATGTGTTGTGTATGAGTTAGGGATTAGGGGACTAGGGGACCAACTAAGGACTAAAAACTCTACAAAACTAAAAACTAGTCTTGAGAAGGTTGGTGAAGGGTTCTTTTTATAGGCAAAGGGTTGGGTTTGACAAGGAAAGGGATTTGATTTGGTTTGGTTAAGGGAAGTCAAAGGATTTGATTTGGTTGGTTAAGGGAAGTCAAAGATTGAGGGGGGACAAATCTTGGCTAGATAGGGAAGGTTGAATATTTGATTGGCTTGGATTAGGAATACAATATTTTAGATTTGGGAATAATCTTATTAGATTGGGAATATAATTGGTTGATTGATTTTAACTTGGTATGATTATATTTTGATTTAGTGTGTGATTTGTTTATTTTAGGCATGATTTTAGTTAAGTTGGTAATTGTTTATTTATGTTTGGTATATGTTTTATTTAATCATTAAATTAATTTAGTTATTATATTATTTAGTTAATGTTTTAATTTAATATTTATTTATTTAAATTGGGATGTGTTTTATGGGCTTTGGGGGCTAATTGGGCTGGACGAGAGGCTAGCAGCAAAACCAGATTTACCGACACCGTTCGAACGCTTCCTCGAACGCGGCACGAACGCCCGCAATCCGTTTGACGTTCGAACGTAAATACGAACGCAGCACGAACGAAAACAGTGAACCTTGTTTATTCTGAATTTCCCCTTCCGATGTCCGTTTCCCGTGACCTCCGTGACTCAAAAGGTAGTTGTCTCCAAATAAGACTCCTCATCGGGTTTATGTGTAAAAATGCAGTGCCTACAGTCATGATAACTCATTAACTAAGTTCGAAGTAAAGAAAATTACTCAATGCAATTTATAATTCATTGAACTACATACATCTAATATATTAGTTAATAAATCTGTGGTTCAGGTCGCGTTGGGTCAAAACCGCACACCGACCCAAAATTTATGGTTCGGTTCCGATTGACCTGAAATCATTTTTAATTTTTTTTCAAACCGCGCGGTGCAGTTCGGGTTGGTGCGGTTCGGGTCGGGTCGTGGTTTGACCCGAAACCATGATCACCCCTATTATCACTATGTGTATGCTTGTGATAATTGAACATCCTAATTTTAACTTAAATCTATACTGCCAAGTTTATTGTAATACATTATATGATTTTACTAAATTAATATTATAATAATATAGATTGATCTATGTCTATTTTAATCTAAGATTAATTCAGGATTAATTCGTTAGTGTCGCGTTCGTTCCTTCGTTCGAACGAAACTATCCAATGAGATCACGTTCGTGTAGTGTTCAAAAAATGCGTTCGAACGAAGTGTTCCAGAGAGTTCCCATTCGTGTAATGTTCGAGAAAACGTTCGAACAAAATGTTCCAGAGAGTTTACGTTCTTGTAGCGTTCTAAAACGCGTTCGAACGAAATGTTCCAGAGGGTTTACGTTCGTGATGCGTTTGAAGACGCGTTCGAATGTTCTTAGGCAGAAGACTTGCATTCGAGTTGCGTTTGAATACGTGTTCGAACGTTCTTACGAAAATTCAAATTTTTGCCTACGCGTCGTCGGGCGTTCGAACGTCCATGCGTATTTTTCATGCATAGAATACATTTTCCAGAAAATTTCTTATTAAAACATGCGAATTTTCATCTAACAACACTAATGGTAATAAGTTCTTAAGATTGTTGGGGAATTATGTGTTATTAAACGAAATCAACATGCATCATAACAAATCAAAACAACAATGAAATCTAATCATGCCAATATTACACCATAAACCCTAAACCTTAGAGAATAAGAAAAACCTGGAAAAATGACAAAAATATGTAGTCCAAGTCGAGTTGCCTCTATCCTTAAGAACTTATTAGCCCCGTCTCGGTGCTCTACAGTTTTGTGGCTAACGTCCTCCCAGGATTACTTGGATTCATCTTGTTCAATTGGCACTCCTTAACAAGATCTTGAACTAGGATAATGGTGGAATCTCTCTCTCTGACTTCAAAACAAAAGGTTGTGACTCAAGACTTTATGAATTTTTTGGATGCTTAGAATGAACTGAAGGCTCCTATATATAGGCATGGAAGGGTGCCTTAAGGGCACCTTTTGGTTTGAGGTATAACTCTCCTAAGGGTTATACCCCTTCCATGCACCATTTGGAGTCTAGAAGTGTGTTCTTCTAATTTGGAGGACATGTCCCTACATCTTTGTACCATTCCCATAGGGCACCATCCAATGGACATGACCCTCCTTCATCCAAACTTAATATTTAGAGAATTTACAACAATTCCGTCGTTGTAGTATGATTCTATTATAAATTTATGAACACGTTCTCTATAGCGCGATGTTTTTTTTTCTTATCAGAACTCGTCTTATGAAAGAAATAACAAAAGGATCATATAAGAATGTATAGAACTCATAAAATAACTATCCTGGCTCTACAGTATCTTTGTTTCATTTCCACTTGTAAGTATAGAAATTCTTAGAATTAGAGTTCAATTGAGAGCTTGCTGGAAATCTTTTTAAATAATTTGTAATCTGATGAGCTTTCTTATACATATTAGTTAATCTAGTATCATTCTGTGCTGTGTGTTCTCTGTTGGTTTTGATTGGGGTTTATTCCGTTTCTTTACAATCTTTAGGTGCAGTCTTGAATTAGGGTTTGGTTTAATTGATCTTTGAATGTTCTTGGGGCTGTGTTGGATCAGATTGATCTCAAGCATATTAAAAAAAATATGAACAAATTAAATTAAGGTGTGGTTATTTGCCCTTTAAAAATTTCTTTAGATACTTTATTACTAAGTATAATCCAATAGTGAATTTAAATATTAGACTTTTATTTTGTATATTTTTAATATATTTAAAAAATAGAAATGTAATTTCTTAAATTAAAAAAAAAACATATTTTCAACACTTAATATAGAGAAAACCATATCTTTTAACTTGTTTCATCATTAATCCTAATGTTTTAACTTTTATTCATTTTTAGTCATTTTTATTTCTTTAGTATTTTTTGACTAATAAGAGGTTTGACCAAAAAAATTTCTAAAGCAAAAAAAAAATATTAAAAAAAAAATGTTCACGTAAATAAAAAAATTATTTATTTTTTGATTTAAAAATAATGGGATGGGTAAGATCAAATACATTGTTAGCCCATTTTGAAAAGGCTTATTTTTTATTTTAAATACACACTAAATATTAGTTCATTTTGTTTTTTTTTTGTGCAAGTGAAACTATTTATATTCACATTGTGATTGTGCGTAAACAAATTGCACTCAACTACCCACCTAATTGACAGTCACTATAGGTAAAAAAAAATACAGTCATAATATGTCTGAGGTAAAAAATGTGATTATGCTAAATGTGCCTGAGGGTCGTTAATGTGACATAAGGTCGGAAATGTGACTAATATCATAAGTGTAGTTGATGGTCGGCAATATGACTGATGTCGCAATTGTGACTATGGTCCATGTGACTGAGGTGACTAATTAATGCAACTGACGTCACAAATGTAACGAGTCAATAATGTGACAAATGTCATAATTATGACTGATATAACTAATTAATTCGATTGACGTCACAAATATGACTGAGAGTCTATAATATGACTGATATGACAATTGTGTTTGTGTTCAATGACACAATGTCACAATTATACTGAGGTAACTATTCTAACTGACGTCACAATGTGACTAAGGGTGTGCAATGTGACTGATGTGATAATTGTGATTGTGCTCAATATGACTGAGGGCCGACAATGTAACTGAGATCATTAATAATTGAGGATGGTAATGTGACTTGAGGTTACAATGTGATTGTGTTCAATGTGACTGAGAGTCGACAATGTGACTGAAGTAACCTAATGTGACTAAGGTAAGCAATTGATTGATGCACATATAATTAGGGTAAAAATTTGATTATGACATTGGTCAATGTGAAGTATGTGCAATGCAATAATTTTGGGGCTAATTTCGACTTTACGTAATTCTAAATTTGAGAGAGGTTTGTTGACGAAAATTGTAGGTGTGTATGTTCATGTATATGTGTCTTTTATAGATTGGGATTTAAAGTTCAGATGAAATAAATATGATTGTTTGAAAATGAATTGTTTGAAATCATTGTTCTCTTATAAATATAAGTGTCATTTTTTAACCATTTTTTAAATTGAAGCATATCAACAATGAGTATTCTTTTAAAGTTTATGATTTATATCGATAATATGTAATTTTCTCATGAAACACTTTATATGTTTGGAGATATTGAAAAAAAATTTATTTTTAAAACACACATCCCATGCATGCGCGTGGGTGTGTTTTATTAATTTTATTTATTTTTTGTTTTAGTTTTTGGGTTAAATTCTTTTTTCCTTTTGGTAATTTTTTTACTATAGGACTGAATCTAAAATTTTAAATTTGTCTTGGATTATATAGAAAAGTTTCTATTATAATTGAGTTGTTTAATAAAACCTCTTTAAAAAAAAAAAACTCCCACTTGGACCATTTAAATTATTTTAACCACATGACATTAATCTTCTATATATATGTTAAATATTTTTAGTCATCGCGCCACATGACATTAATCTTCAATATATATGTTAAACATTTGTAAGTCTACTCATCGCGTTACGTGGAAGCTTCATATTAAAATTTTAAATTAAATTAATAAATCTATTAATTAAAAATCATATTACAATAAAAATACATATTTTAATTTTATAAGAATTTTATTATAATAAGAAAACATATTAAATTATCAAATTAAAATAAACACACTATTAAGTTAATTACAATTAACATAATCTATACAATTACTTTTTATTATTAAATTATAAAATTAAAATAATAAAACTTATTAACATAAGAAACCTATTACAATATAAAAAACATAATCTCTCTATATTATATTATCTATATATAAAAGTTAAATAATTTTAAGCCTCATCATCGCATCACGTGACAGATTCATATTAAAGTTATAACATTTAATTAATAAATCTATTAAATAAAAATACATATTATAATTTTATATGAATTCTATTGTAACAAGAAAATATTTATCATATTAAAATAAAATAAAAAATACTATTAAATTATCTTCTTTTTTTTGGAAACGGTAGAAATCCCGCTGCCAAACCACCAGACTCGGGCTTAAGTAGAGCATGTAAAACACCGGCTGTCTCAGGCTCTTACTAGAAACGCGCCCTCTGAATTTAAACAGAGGACCAGAAGGTCATATCCTGAGTCATACATAACTAAGCCATGCCTATGGGACTATTGATTATCTATAATTACCTAATTTCTACAATTAATTTTTTCTTAATAAATTGTAAAATTAAAATATTATATTATTATTATTATTATTATTATTCTTATTATATTATTATTATTATTATTATTAGTTAAATATTTTTAAGCTTGTCTGCCACATGGCGGCTCACTATTAAATTTTATTAAATAAGATACCTATTATAATAAAAATTAAATTAAATTATAAAATTAAAATATCTCTAAAATTATTTTTATTATTAAAAATTAAAATAAGAAACTTATAATAAAATAAAAACATATCTCATATAAAATAATAAACATATTAATTTAATACATGTCACATAATCTCTACAATATTTTTTTATTACCTTTATATAAAATTAAATTATCTCTAAAATAATTTTTATTTTAAAATTTTAAAATTAAAATAATAAAAGTATTGTGATATAAAAACAAAATCTCTTATTTAATATTAAATTACAATAGGAAATTATTTTAAATTTTTTATTTTTAAATTGTATAATTAAATAAGAAATCTATTTCAATATAAAAATAAAACTATGATTAAAATAATAAAATTATTAATTAATAATTAATTAAAAAAAATAAAAACCATTATAAAATAAAAATATAATCTCTTATTAATAAGAAACCTATTAATTTAATATGTGACATATAATCTTTACAATTTATTTTATTATTAAATAATAAAATTAAAATATCTCTTATTAAAATAAGAATCTATTAATTTAATTAATTAATTAATATTTTAATTTATTATTATTAAATTATAAAATTTAAATAAAGAAATCTATTATAATAAGAAAACATATTATAATCTCTCATTAAAATAAAAATATACGTGATACTTAATCTCTACAATTAATTTTTATTATTAAATTATATTTACAATTAATTTTGTATTAAATAAAAAACTCATTACAATAAAAATACATACTATAATTTTATAATAATTGTATTATAATAAGAAAACATATTATACTATCCTATTATAATTAAATTATAAATTAAAATTAATAAATCTATTAAATAAGAACCATATTATTATACTATATGATTAATTTTTTTGAATAATATCACAGATAATCAGGCAAATAATATATATATGTTAAACATTTTTAAGTTTTATCATTGCGTCGCATGACACCTAATCTCTCTACAATAATTTTTTATTACCTATTATAATAAGAAGATATAATATATTCTTCTATTAAAATAAAAATTATATGTGGCATCTAATATCTACAATTAATATCTTTATTATTAAATTATAAAATTAAAATAATAAATAATTATTAAAATAAAAACCTATATAAAAATATAATTGTCTATTAAAATAAGAAATGTAAATGTAACTGCCCACAAAAGCTATCTAATTTTTTGGATTTCAGTTATATTGTTATTTGTTAGTTATTTTGAATTATTTTATAAATTTTCTATTTCATGAATTTTTTATTATTTACTGTATTACAGAATCTAATTATTAGTGTTGCACAGTGAATACAACTGAGAGATAAAATGAATGAAGTATAAATATTACGTGTAAATAAATCAATTGTCTCATTTAAAACTATCAAATCGATAAGATCTAGAGTATTAACAATATGAAATATATGCTCCACTCGCATAAAATGCGGACCCCCGTACTACTATTATTATAATCTTAAACCTAATATAGCTTTCTCCTTGATTCAATGAGTTTCAGGTAATCAAAATTTTATTATTGTTCTGATTTTCTGGATTTATTATTGTTCGTAGTGGTCATTTTTAGTATCATTAATCAAATTAATGATTTTTTTTTCTCATTGTTTATAGAATTTTCTCCTTTGCATACTACTGTGGAGAAATGCACTTTTAAATTGCTTCATGAGTATATCATGTATGTTGCATTTTTTTTTCTTTTTCGCGATGTTTCTGCATTTTATTATAGACTTGTGTGAGTTGGAGTTTTCCGTGTCTTATATTTAGAGTTTGCATATAATCTCTCATTTGAATCCATAGTTAAATATTGGTCTCGAACCCATCCCCTATGATAATCTGACACGCAAATAAAGTGAAATGATAACAATTATTAATTTATGAAGCTTTACGTATCATATAATATTACAATATATTTGACTACAATATATTTGACTTCAATAATTATAACAGAGAGATGTTCAAGAGCTATTGCCCTTTGGGTATGTTTGTCAGGTACGATTACTACTATATCGTCCCAAAGTGAGTGATTTGGTGGTGTAGGGCTCATGATCTCACATTGAGGTCCTGAATTCGAATATATGAAGTGTGTTTTTTATAAGAGTCTGAGACAGTCGGGGGTTTTACCTGCTCCGCTTAAACCCGAAATGAGTGATTTGGCGGTGGGGTTTCCAATAATTTTTAAAAAATAATAATAATAAAGGTTACTACTATATAATTTTCTTTTGAAATTTTGGATACTTCATTAAATTTTTTTTATTAAACCTATCTTCTTTCCCCTTCAATATTATTATTGCGTTGGCTATTGTCAGAATATGCTGGAGCTTTATGGATTGGTGCTTGTTGACACACCACTTGCACCTCACTTTTCTGAGTGTACGTATTACATCATAGGTTGTGTAGTTTCAGAAAATCTGATATGTTTTCTATTTTTACTACCTAATTATGTCATAATTGGATCTCATCTCTTCATATTAGGAGGGTCATCAATGTTGAAGTTGGGGCTATTCTATACTGTCATGTTACCAAAATACCTTTTATTTGGATCATTCAATATTTTAAAGGCATGACATTGGTTTTGAGATATTACTAATGTGATTATCGATATAAATGAATGTTATCTAAATAAATCCGGATAAAATGCGGGCTCCCGACTAATTATATGATAATACTATAACAATAAAAAGAGAACAAAAAAAAAAAAAAAAAAGCAGGCATGCATGAAACATTAAGACAATGATGCTTGAAAAAATGGGACACGTCATTGAGATGCATGTAATCAACGAAAAAGCTACTATGACAAAAGAAAATTTACAGAACTTGACGAAAAAGAAAATGAAAAGAAGATTGTGTCTTTTACTTCATTGAAACTTGGTCGTGGGTATTTTTGGTATATAAGAAAAGTAAAATAAAATTTTGTTGGCTTAATTGTAAAATAAAGAATCATTTAATCTTTTTTATATATTTTTAGCCAAATATTTTAGAACTTTGAACCATGTGAAATGGAGGGGACTACTTTTTTGTTTTTTATTTTGCATATGAAAATACGTTTAAATGCAAGAGGTTAGGTGAGCCACAAATTACAATTTAATGGTGGGTAGAGGTGGGGTTCGAAAATTCCCAGTTAAGAATTGAGAAATTCAAATATTGAGACTTTTAATTTGGTGGAACGTTAATTTTAGCGTTTTAATGCTCCATTAATATCTTATTTAACGCTAGCGTTAACACTTAAAAAATCATAATCTCACAACATTAGTTTATTTTTTTTACGCTTATATATATTCTAGTATTTGCTTCGTAACTTATATCCACTGTTTGATATACAATATTAATTGATAATATAACTAACTTATCAGTATTACAGTGAGAATATAAACTAATTTATAATCTCAGTATAATACTCTCTACTAAACGCACTATTATTCTTAATAATTCTCGAATGAGTTCCCAAGTCCCGTCCTTATTCCCTAAATTGCATATCCGAATTGAATTGAATAAAAAAGGCAGACAAACTTGAAGAAAATCCGGAGGCTGCACATGGAGTTAATAGGAAATAAAATTTTGCTGCCATGGACCCATCGCAGACAAATATAATGAGCACTTCCTTGCTGCCATTTTTAAGCCAGACAATATTATGTTTCATGGATTCATGCTTGTGCTTTTCCTTTTTGCTTTTGCTTTCTCTTTAATTTTGACAGATCTCACAAATTTATCTTTATTGTCATTTCAATTGGTTCAAATAAGACCAGATTCTATTAGGGTTGACAAAATAAATTAACGAATCAAATTTATATTGAATTTTAAATTAATCGAATCAAAAATATGATGGATTCGTATTCGATTCATTTATTAAACGAATCATAATACCAAGATTCGTATTCGATTCATTTAGTAAACGAATCGAATTTCATTTAATCTTTAAATTATTCAATGACATAAATTATTATAATATATTTACATTAATTATTCATAAATGTGTGTATATATATATATATATATATATATGAAATACGCAACTAATAAAAAAAAAAAGACCACTTGTCAAATATAAACAATATTATTGTGTAAAATGTGAAGCCATTTAACTGAGTGACTTGTCGTTTGTTATTGCTGTCTTCAAACGGCTTGTCGTTT